>LJPH01000325.1:0-96057 GCA_001430925.1 Byssoonygena ceratinophila
TGCTAAAACTGTTCAATGTAAGATTCAAAAAATAATGTGAGAGATCTGTAAGATTTACAAACAAGCTGCAAAGAAAGAATAAGTCTATAAGATTCAGAATGCCAGAAAGAAGAAGAATGCCAAGAAGAATTATCTAAATAGAAAGGTGGGCAGGAATCCTGCAGAACCAAGCATCCAGAATCCTCTAGTTATAGATCCTGATCCTATGAAACAGGCCTCAGAGAACCCCCCCAGCCAAATCTCAACCCCCCAAGCTTCAATTCCAAATTTTCCTGTCACTTCAAGTCCAAAAAAGCTTTTTATGACTTGATCTCACTCCAGCCATGTTATTATGCCAACACAAAGGGTTTTGGATAATCTATAGAGATTTATATGTAATATTCCATTCATTCTACTAGCTACTAATATATATAATGAATATCTTCTTTCATTGTTGAGAAATCATAGAATTTCGGGGGGGGGTCAAATACGGATTTGCCATCATTGGGGGGTAAAAATCGTTGGGTGGTCGGGAACATTAGCTAGCTCGTTAATGTATTACTACTACGGAGAGTACTCTGGTTATTCAAGTTGACTTACATAGTACACAGAAGTTAACTTGTTGGTTAACTAGTTAACTGCCAAAGAAAAATCAAATTCACCTCTATGAAATTTTTTTAAATAAGGAACTAAGTTAAACAGGTTCCGACCAAGAAATTCAGTAGATGGGTAGAAAGTGCCTCTGGAAATGTGTAAACTAGTTAACTTAGCCAAAGAATCATAAATCAACTGATTTTGGAATTTCAATATCCTCCCACATTTTAAATCCACACTCCATGCTTCCTGTACAAATATAATGGCAAATGTGTCCCTAAATGACCTCCCAGATGAGATTGTTCAATGTATCCTTGTTTGTGCCACACCTATGTCAGGTGTGACCCTGGGGCGAACATCAAAGAGATTTTGGAGTCTCGTTAACACTCCTCTTCTTTGGCGGTTATACTGCCAAAGATATTTCAACTATTGGGATGATCGGCATCGTATACGGGAAAAGTTTGCGTTGCCTGTGTCTCGGGTGGATTGGAAGGAGCTGTACAAGAGAAGACATCGGATAGATGTTGCTGTTAGCGAGGTGCTTGAAAGCATTCTTTCTACCCAAACTGGTCGTATCGACAAATTCCACATAATTGTTGGGTATGGGTATGATGCCAAAGACACACTCTTGCGCCATGCGGAAGCCGGGTCGGACAGTGAGGATCATCTAGCCCGAAGGTGCGCATAAGGATAATGCTGAATTTACACACAATTTTCCTGAGTGCTCCTAACAATTCAAAAGGTATTATAGCAACGCAGCCTTGGGCTGTCTCCATCGGACTATAGCAATATCAGATTGGAGTCGACTAAGAAATGGCGAAGAGATCTCACTCGAACGTGCCCTTGGTGCTTTCGATATGTTTGTACTTGAAACAGGGGATTTGGATAATGTATGCTTTTTACACGCTTGACTCCGCGGATCATGCTGACTTGATAAGATATCACACAGATTGGATGAGATTGTCACCCAGTTCAGGACCGATTCCCCTACTATTTTGGAGCTCAGTCCACGCGAGAGAGCCGTGAGAATTGCGGTATACCTACGAGACCACAATCTAACTGGAATTGACCCCGGAAGCGAATTTTACAGCATTGAACATAATTTTCTCGGGATTGCATTAAGAGATCGCCCCCATAATTCTCTCCCGCTGATCTCGGCCGCTATATATTGCTGCATTGCGAAAAAGTTAGAGTTGAATGCTCGTCCTTGCGGTTTCCCATTTCATGTTCATGTCATCATTCGTCCAGAAGTTGGATATGACATGGAGGGCAACCGTCTTGAAATTGGAGCAATAGGGTCCCCCATGTACATGGATCCCTTCCGGTCCAGTCAGGAGACGCCAATTTCAGAACTTGAAAATCAGCTGAGTTTCTTGGGAGCTTTGGCTCTATCCCACCCAACATTTCTTCGGGAGTCCCGTACCAGCGAAATAGTTTTGCGGTGTGGCAAAAACATACTGAACTCCGTAACACAAACGTCCCTTTTCCGACGCACCTCGCTTGACGTAGCCAATGTTGAATACGCAGGTCTTTGGGCATCCACGCTCTGTTCCAACCATGCAACGATGGACGGGCGTCCCGCTCAGGGGTTAGGGCGGCACACACCACTTCGGCATCACCTGGCATCCCTAATGGAACATTTTGCCGCGAGTTTTCCCTTTGATGTTTATCTCATTGAAGAATACTTGGTGCCCATTTTCCATGGCCTCCCGGAATACGATCACCTAAGGGAAACTGCACATGTTATGAAAGCTGGAGATGGGATTCCCAAGCAAATTCGCAGAACTTCGGAACATGCGAATGTCAAATATCGAGTTGGCCAGGTTTTTCGCCATCGCCGATATAACTATGTCGCTGTTGTCATAGGATGGGATCCAGAATGTGGTGCCGGGGAGCAATGGATGCAGCAAATGGGTATCGATGGACTCCGAGCGGGAAGGTACCAAAGCTTTTATCATGTATTGTACGTCTCTATTGTCTGTATGGCGTATTCATGGTTCCCTGCTGACATCTTATGGACAAGCGTTGAGGATAAAAGCGTTCGATATGTTGCTGAGGAAAACATTGAGCTGGTTGAATTCAATATCGCACAGTTCCCTCGGCAGTTTCTGGTATCCCTTGGGAAATATTTCAAACGCTGGAACCCCGGCATGCGACGGTTCGTAAGTAATATACGGGATGAATACCCCGACGATTAGACGTAATTTGATACCGGATAAAACTCCTTTCACTAGACACCTGGGGCGTTTGCGAACGTATCGATCTAATAATATTCCTCGGGTTTTCAAAACGGCTGTCAAATGTCTCCCATTCCTAAATTTAGCTCAATGGAGCCGCCGATTCTAATATTTGGAGAATTGGGAGATCTAGCATATTCAGTAAATCCTTTAATAAATGTAAAATAGTACCCTCGAATTCGAAGAGTGGGTATCTGAATGAAATTCGCTTCAGCTTGTCTTCGCGCATACATGTACCCAATGTTTGCAAAGAGCGCTTTGTGGCATCTCGCAGCGCTGTCCAGGCGGGCCCCTCCGCTACTCTGTACGGATCTGCAGGATGATTGCATTCAAATGGCCAATCCCAAGCGAAAGCTTCTTGCAACTTTTCTGGACCAATTTTTCCATATATTAGTACTTGCTCCAGGGCAGAATGCTGCATCAAATAAATGGCGTTCTGCATCCACCTATGTCGAAATACATGAGGTATTATGTTGCTAAGGATCATGTACTCCGGTAGTGTGTCCATTAAGGATACGTGCGAGTTAAAGTCTAAAGTGCCTTTGTTAGCTGAAACCCCCATGTGCGAACACATGTCGCTGTAGTTTTGTACAGAGAAGCTGTTATTTGTGTTTTGCCCATGATCGATGGGAGCTCCATTGTGCTCAAGCCACGATTTTGCCCGCTTCGAATTCTCTATCCGTTGATTTTCAAGCGTTTGTCGGGAAGGAAGGTATAAAGATGTCTGGTACCGGCGAAGGAAAAGATTTGCAAAATTGAGGATTCGAAGCTTTAATTTGATATCGCACGGTAGCTCTTGCGTTTGATGATTAATTTTGAAAAGTGTAAAGAAAACTGATAACGCGGGTGAGTTTATTGCTTAATATATGAAGGGCTTAGCAAGACTAACCGTCAAAAGCATTGAAAAGATCCTCAGAATTCTTTGACCCATGGCCCTTCATCCTTTCAGCAACACGCTCGTTGATCACTGCTCTGAGAGTCATCCATAGCAGATAGTCAAGAATCATCAAATCAACATCAGGATACAATTTGTGTTCTTGAAGCTTGTTGTTTTCCATTACGAGACCAGTTGCTGGCTGCAACAACTTAACTGAAATCCAATGGGAGAATTTGGACAGGACTGCCTCGTCTAATTATAGTTCAGCACGCAGTACTCTGTAGACCTGATTATCTCTCTTTTGATCTGGAGAGTTTTTGTGAAAGACAGAAGAAACAACTAAATAATAATTGTAAGTACTCTGTACAGCGGAATGAACTTTCTTTTCTGAAGTGCCTGCTTACATAACTAGTTAAACTCCTTGACTTGGAAAGGTTGAAAACTATCTGTATGGAGATACCAATTTAAATCATTCATTGGAGTATGGAGTAGAGATATTGAAATGTGACCATGTATGTACAAGCAGGAATGCTTGCTTCACTTGCTTTCTGCTCTTGGGATGAGGTGTTGTAGTACTGTATAGTGTAGTTACTCAGAACACTTGCTTTGAGGAATGAGAGTCCTCAGACTTTACCTAAGAATTTGGGGGTTCATAATTGGGGGGATTTGTTTATAAAGAACTGCAAACAGAGCAAATGTAACTAATTGACCAATCAAAGTATCAGAACTTTGATGTGGTATGCCAAGATCACATGACTGTGCATTTTTTGCGCAAAAACCATATACACATATAGTACGGATCCGGTAAAGTATCACAAAGCCAAGATAGTTGACTGACTGCTGTTCAAATTCGCATTTATCAATCTCCACTTGCAGTCCTGCCTCTCGTAAATGTTGGAGAACAATTCTCACATGTTTGTGGCTCCGTAGAAGGGATACTTATGCAAAGACACCTTTATGCAGAAACTCTGTGATTAAAAGCAGATGCTGCTTGTTGTATAACTAGCAGCTGTGTTCTAGTTAACTAGTTGGTGGTTGTGTCAGCTGAGGACCAACTTTACAACAGTTTAATCTTTAGTTATTCAACAAGGTTCCCTCCCACTTGCCCCCATTGCTTTCTTTGATTATCCAAGATAGATGATTCACCAACCATCTACCACAATGAACACTGTTGATATTGGTCAAAGATATAAAAAAATTGTTGAATATCTATGGGACCCAGAGCCAAAATATGATGAGAATCTTCCTGAGCCCGTATGGTGCTTAGGGAGGGAGTACAAGACATATCTCACGCAACGCAGTGAAGGCACGAAGGCATCCGAAGGCTCTGACTTGCAGGATATATCACTTTTATCAAATCTCAATCACACACCATTGATATCCTCAGATACCAAATCAGTTCCTAGTAACACACCTCTTTCGGCGCATTCATCACATACTCAAATGTCCAAATTCCGAGAATGGTCAACCTCGTTCCTTGACGACTTTGAGTCAAAGTTTTGGATTACATATCGATCGAATTTCCCAACGATTCCTAAATCAAAGGATCCCAATTCTGCTTCAGCCCTCACGCTCAGCGTGCGACTCCGAAGCCAACTCCTTGATATTCACGGCTTCACCTCGGACACCGGATGGGGCTGCATGATTCGATCTGGTCAAAGCCTTCTGGCAAATACTCTTTCAATCTTAAATTTGGGTCGAGGTATTGGGCAAACCTGTCACAATCCTGTAGTTTCGGCTGACTAAACCTGACTAGATTGGCGTCGAGGATCTCGAACAGAAGAAGAGTGTGGATTGCTATCATTATTTGCCGACGATCCTCAAGCGCCCTTTTCAATACATAAATTTGTTGAACATGGGGCTGCCGCTTGTGGCAAACATCCCGGAGAGTGGTTCGGGCCTTCCACCACTGCACGCTGCATTGAGTAAGCCCCAAAATACCCTCCAACAAAAAACACCATTCTCACTGGTTACAGAGCGCTATCCAGTGGATGTAAGCGTACCAATTTAAATGTGTATGTAAGTAGTGATGGTTCCGATGTGCATGAAGCTCGATTCCGCCAAAGCGCTGGGTCAGATGATCTACGGCCCACTCTTATATTGCTTGGTGTGAGGTTGGGAATCGATAATGTTACTCCAGTATACTGGGAAGCTCTGAAGACAATTTTTCAATATCCTCAATGCGTCGGGATCGCTGGGTATGTTATATGGTGGCTCTGCATATTAGAGTATGCAGGATAACACTGACATCACTAGTGGCCGTCCGTCCTCTTCACTTTATTTTGTTGGAGTTCAAGGTCCATATTTCTTTTACCTTGATCCGCACCACACCCGTCCTGCGCTCTCCTGGGCCCCCGATGCCACCTTGTCACCTGAACATTTAGATACATACCACACTCGTCGTCTGCGAAGACTTCATATTAAGGAAATGGATCCAAGCATGTTAATTGGTTTTTTGATCAAGGATAATGATGACTGGCAAGATTGGAAGCAACGGATTCGTTCTGTGCCGGGGAAACCGATCATTCATGTCTTTGACGCAGAACCGCCGAATTCTGGCCATCCTTTTGAAAGGAAGGAAGCGGTAGACGAAGTTGAAGCGCTTGATGATGATGACAGTAGTTGAAAACTTTATTGCTAGGATCGCAAACAATTGTCTTGCCAGTATTAGACCTTTCGCCTATCACGCATTTCATTTCAGGCCCTTGATACTGATGGGGAAAATAGCTCCATCCGGTGGTCGCTCACGGTCCGATTCGAGGTTTGAGGAATAATGGGCCGGGTGAAATTAAATCTGAACGGTTTGCAGAGAACGTGGTATCAGACAGTGAAAAACTAAATCCGTTCAGCATTCGTGATTTCGCAGCTCAGGGGGGACAATTAATTCGGATGTCTCCCAATGGCATGTATTGTACAAGGAAACCTCGACCTTCATGTAAAACCCATAATAACATCAACATAAGAAACCAGGAAAACCCGCCCATCCCACGATATATTGAAAACCGCATAACACCCAACCCCACCTCGCAGCCGTAAAACATAGACCGGGAGATGAAAAACAAATTTATTTGGCAGAAGAAGAATACTTTGTTACGGCCTTGGTGCCTTCGGAAACAGCATGCTTCGCGAGTTCACCAGGCAAAATAAGACGCACACTGAATGTTGAATTAGTTTCACTTGGAACAATATTATATATAAGATATAGAATGTGGAAAACTTACGAGGTTTGGATCTCTCGAGAGGAAATTGTGGATTTCTTGTTGTAGGCCGCAAGTTTGGAGGCCTCCGTGGCGACTCGTTCAAAGATATCTATGGCGTGTTAGAAAATTGTCATGGGTAATACCAGCGATGAGACCTACCATTCACAAAAGAATTGAGGATTGACATAGCACGGGTAGAAATGCCAGTGTCAGGATGGACTTGTTTAAGCACTATACAATCAGGTCAGCGATGCTAACGTCTCCAATTTAAGGTATCGGTCCAGGGTACCTTTGTAGATATAGGAAGAATATGTTTCCTTTCTAGCCTTGGTCCGCTTCTTCTTCTCGCCCGTCGCCGCAGTCTTCTTGCCAGCTTCCTTCTTTTCAGCAGGAGCTTTACCGGCAGGGGCCTTTCCACCAGTGCTGGGCTTCTTCTCTGCGGCTTTTGGTGCCATTTTTGTTTTTGCAACGTGGTATCTCGAAAGAGGGGGGGGGAATCAGTTCAATTATTTAATAAGTTTCGACCGACAAAGGGTATGGGAGCGGATAACAGGGAATATGGATGTATAAGAGAAGGAGAAATTGAGCGTTGACATGGAAAGGAGGGCCGTCTACTTATAAGCCCACCAAAAATGTCAAGTTGATCTCAGGTGGGTGAAAGAAGCAGAATTACGATACGGTAATGCTGGTGTATGATCTGTATGATTAGCAATCAATTTTCGTGGGAGTTGTGCTTATGTCGCGCTAATAAGGGCGTATCACTCTGTACGGCGCAAATTCAACAAGCTTACCTGATTAGGCACCCCATGACAACATCATTCCCCAAAGCCAAGAACCAAAACCGGAATCTGATTGGCCTGATTTTTGATACACTCAAAGAAATATCAAACGCGAGCAAGTTGATCTAGAGTATGTTTTCGATCGCCCACCCTTCCCAGAACTCATGATTATATAAAGCGACTTCTACCATCGACCTTAGGAATTCTCTGTTTGCTCCTCTTTCTCAGTCGTCAACAATTCTACACTCTGTCACATCCACAATCCGCACCCCCAATTACAAACCCAATTTTCAAAAAGAATATCACAATACATCCAAAATGACCGGTGGCAAGTCTGGCGGTAAAGCGAGCGGCGCTAAGAGCTCTCAATCGTATGTTGATTGAAACAATCGAAAGCCGTGTGTATAGCCACTAACATGATCCAGTCGTTCATCCAAGGCGGGTCTCGCATTCCCTGTCGGCCGTGTTCACCGTCTCCTTCGAAAGGGCAATTACGCCCAACGTGTTGGAGCTGGTATGTTTTCGACTTGATTTGGACTGATAAGTTGTTCTAATTGATTGACAACAGGCGCACCCGTTTATCTTGCCGCTGTATTGGAGTATCTTGCTGCCGAGATTCTCGAGTTGGCCGGAAATGCAGCAAGAGATAATAAGAAAACGCGTATTATCCCGCGTCACTTGCAACTCGCTATCCGCAACGATGAGGAATTGAACAAGCTCCTGGGCCATGTTACGATCGCCCAGGGCGGTGTTATGCCACATATTCATCAAAGTATGGTTACCCTGGTCCTTGGATATTCGAATGGCATACTAATATTTTCTGTTAGACCTTCTTCCTAAGAAAACCCCAAAGAATGTAAAGAACTCAAGCCAAGAACTCTAAGTTCTTATCTTTGCGTTTTTTACTTGTCTGTGATTTGATTTGATTTTCTTTTGGCGTCGACACACGGTATCCATTCGGGTGTGGTTACGGGGTTATGGTCGGTCGATATGGTTTTTTCAATGGTTATGTACATTATGTCTCAAACGGACATGTCAATGAAGCAGCGATCAACAATGCATTCACTTAGCTGTGAGATGAATCAAATAATAGAATGCTCTCTCAGTGCTTGCATTTCCTGGTCGAATATCAATTGCGACTGGTGGATGATTTCACAGTGCGCATAATCCAGACCGAAGGATCAGTCTCCATCTAGGCAGTAATCTACACAGAAAGACGAGTAAGAGTGTAAACAGGATCGTCCACATGAAAAACGGTGCTCTGATATATTATACTGAACAAATTAACGATGATTCGAGGCTAAACGTTGTGCCATTTCCTGGTCTTGAGACAGTGGTGCTTTCTACTTATCAGTTGTTGTATGGTAGACGATCAAAGCACAAAACTCACGATTAAATTTAGGAGCCTCAAGATTTCTCTCATATTTTGAGCCTAGGACAAACCATATTAGAGACCCAGCGGATGAAAGATGGCCGGGTGGGAAATCTCACCACCAGGCGCAGTGGGGGGGCGGTAAGGATCCGGATGCTTCCATTTCTCCAGCAGTTTCTCTGTTTCCTGAAAAAGTACCTAAGCAGGACAATCATATCAGCCTGGGGGAATGACTCGCTTCAACATTAGAGAATAGCTGTTACCCTTTGTTGGCGTGGCTCTCGAATGTCCTTATTGGCATCGAACAAGGAACGAATATAAACTGCCTGGCCACGCCAGATATGCCTATGGACAGCCCAATCAAGCGAAAGTTTCAAAGCACGCCGATAAAGCGACCTAAAGAAAATTAATGTGAATCCAAACCATGGCCTCCCACAGAAACATACAGAGCTGTGTGCCTTGCAGACATGATGTGTGTTGTAGTGATCACTGACAGAATTGATCCAATGATCCAACAAGAGTGTATTTCACAAAGGCAATGGCGGACAAATACTAAAGATGACAGCAATGAGATGAATGACAGGCTCTTTCAATGCAGAGCCGACAGAGTACTCTGTACAGAGTAAGACTTGTAACTAATACAGTGCCCGGAAGCAGGGCTATGTAAATATTGTTGTTACAGAGTATGTACAGCCACCTACCAAAAGTCAACATACAAAGCTTAGTCAGCCACCAAATCAATATGCATCTACAGTGAATTTTTTGATATTGCTTGATCACCAAAAGGATTGAGATTCTATAGTAAGAGAAATCTATAGAGAAGTTGCTAATGTTTCAATTGAATAGTGATTTTAACTAGTATTTTGTTGCACCACTATTAGACTGTAATACTAAGGAAAATCTATTCTTTATAGATTGAATCAGATTTCTTATTTTCTCCTGTGTAATAGCATCCCAAATCTCTTGTATTTTTACTTGCATTTGTGCCTCAGATCTTATTTGGTGATGAATCTTTGAGATTTTATACTTCATTATAAGTCAAAAATTCTCAATAGAATTCAGATTGGGGAATTGAGCTGGCCAGTCTAAGTGTGAAATACCATGATTCTTATGTCATTTTTTAATCATTTTAGAATAATGAGCAGAGCAGTTATTATTCTGTCAAATAATCTGTTCATAAATCTTCTTTATTTTTTTCATATAAAGCAAGTCATATTCTTCCAGCACTCTTATATATCTTTCAGAACTTATATAATCTTCTTTCTCTAAGAAAAATAATTTAGATTTATGATCTCATAAAATAGCACTCCAAACTCCAGTACTAGTTTGTTCAGACTTAAAAATAGATAGTAGATATTGTTTTTTATAGATCTTGTCTAGTGATTATCACATTCAAAGAGCTGAGCAGTCTTTGCCAGTCTCAAAATTACTCTCATCTGAAAATAATATTGATTTGAGATCTGTATCACTTTATTTGATTTTTTTCTTAGTGAAATTCTAATCTTCTTTCTCTAAGAAAAATAATTTAGATTTATGATCTCATAAAATAGCACTCCAAACTCCAGTACTAGTTTGTTCAGACTTAAAAATAGATAGTAGATATTGTTTTTTATAGATCTTGTCTAGTGATTATCACATTCAAAGAGCTGAGCAGTCTTTGCCAGTCTCAAAATTACTCTCATCTGAAAATAATATTGATTTGAGATCTGTATCACTTTATTTGATTTTTTTCTTAGTGAAATTCTTTCTTCTTTTCTTGTGTATGATCTTGAGAAAGAGTTTCTTGTGAAACTTAAAGATTTTGAATCTGTTTTTTTGAAGATTCTGATGAATGATTGAGAGATGAAGCTAAGCATTGTGTTTTAATGAACTGAATAGTTGAGTTAATGTAGCAAAAAAATCTTGATTGATATGATGAATCAAATAATATTAATTTCTAGTAGAGAGAATAGAGAATTTTCCAGTTCATTTATTTGGTGTTGGTAGCTCTGATTGATATTATACATGATAAATTATTGAGGAGACTGAGAAATAAAATAGTTCAAGTTTCAAAGCAATATCTTCAAATAAATATCCTTGCTTTTTCAGGACCAAAATGACTTCTATCTTAATAGCAGTGTGTTCTTGATGACCTGATTTAGACTGGAAAGACATTTTGTATGATAGTAGTTTATTGTGTGAATTTAACAAGGAAATCTAGTGAGAGGGTTGGAAGTGGGGTATGTAGCTGACTAAGCTTTGTATGTTGACTTTTGGTAGGTGGCTGTACAATACAATACAATACATTGTGTGATAGAACTTGACATTATTATAAAATACAATACTCTGTACAGAGTATTGAGTACAGTACATACATAGTTACTCTGTACTTAAAATTAGTAGAGTTTAGGACAATCTTGTCCTGGGAATCTCACTGGCGGACTTCCAACCCATTACTTTTGAAAGCTGCTCTTTTTAGCATTACTTTACTCAATTGATGTGGGGGAAGGGCTTCATACTATCGTTTGACATTATGGCATCTCGCCTTCAACTCAATCGTGCCGTCTCACGCTCCTCAAATCAATTTGGCAGGCACCGTGCTTGCCAACGACAATCGCTTCAAGTTAGACTCGTCTCATACTCAAGAGTACATCCGAACAACGGCAATGGCTTAAATCGCTCTACATGTGGACTTTTGCCTCCGTCGCAAGGTTTAAGGTAGCTAAGAGGTTGCCTTCTTTCAACGGCAGTGTTGCGTCTTCTGACTATGATAGGCAAAATGTTTTGTGGCCAGTTCCATCACGGCTCCATGATTGCCAGCTTCGCTTCTACGGTTGTATAGATCCCGACGAAACAAAGCTCACGCTCTAACATGTTGATAGCGGATACAATCGTTAAGGTCCCTCAAATGGCAGAGTCTATCTCGGATGGCACTTTGAAGCAATTTTCAAAGCGTAAGTGGATTGTAATCTAACCCTGTTGTGGGTGGATGCCATTACGATTCAACCATTTTTACTATAGCGATTGGGCTTCGTTTTCTCAGGGCTAACAGGAGGGTATAACAGAGGTCGGAGACTTCGTGGAGCGGGATGAGGAACTCGCCACAATTGAAACTGACAAAGTATCCAACATCATCTTGAGAATTTATCTATAATGGGAATCGCTAATAGCTAACTAGATTGATGTTACCGTCAATGCGCCAGAGTCCGGAATTATAAAAGAATTTCTAGCAAAGGAGGAGGACACCGTAACTGTTGGGCAAGATCTAGTCAAATTGGAGCCATCAACAGAAAGGCCGTCCGACGGAGAAGAAAAATCGCAGGGAAGCCTAGAAACGGCGAAGCCAGAAGTTCGAGAGGAGCAGCCTACAGAGCAACCAAGAAAAAAAGCAAGTGCCAAAGAAGCCCCACCTAAAGAACAACGGCACAGTTCAAAGGAAGAGAAGCCCGCTCCAAAACAAGAACCAGGGTCCCCTAAACAGGGAGCTCAGCAGGCGACCAGTGCCACTCATGGAAGCCTTGGAAACAGAGACGAACGCAGGGTAGGTTTATCATGATTGAGTCGATATAGCGAGATTTTAATGGAACAATTAGGTAAAAATGAACCGTATGCGGTTACGAATAGCGGAACGTTTGAAGCAGTCGCAAAACACGGCGGCATCACTGACAACATTCAATGAGGTCGATATGTCGTCGCTCATGGAGTTCCGCAAGTTGTATAAAGAGGATATCTTGAAGAAGACCGGTATAAAGCTCGGGTTCATGAGTGCATTCGCACGTGCATGCGTATTGGCTATGAAGGAAGTCCCTGCTGTCAATGCTTCGATTGAAGGACCAAACGGGGGGGACACAATTGTATACAGAGACTACGTGGATATTAGCGTCGCAGTTGCTACTGAAAAAGGCCTCGTAACTCCGGTAGTGCGGAATGTCGAGACGATGGACCTTGTGACAATTGAAAAAGCAATTGCCGATCTCGGAAAAAAGGTTTGTGGATTACACTGGAAGAACTTATTAAATACCACAGCTAACATACGAACCAGGCTCGTGACAACAAACTAACCATTGAAGACATGGCTGGTGGCACATTCACTATCAGCAATGTGGGTATTGTAGAACTTCACTAAGACTGCCGTCACTAATTCTGATTACAGGGAGGTGTTTTCGGGTCCTTAATGGGCACTCCCATTATCAACCTTCCACAGACAGGTAAGGTAGACCAAATCGCTTAGAAGATCGCTGTATTAACCCCGAATGCAGGAGTTCTTGGTCTCCACGCAATTAAGAACAAGCCTGTAGCAGTCGATGGACAGGTCGTGATCAGACCTGTAAGCCAAATCCCTCATAAAGATAATGAATTGTGATTAATTTTGTCGCAGATGATGTATCTTGCATTGACTTACGATCATCGCCTCCTTGATGGCAGAGAGGCTGTCACATTCTTAGTAAGGGTAAGTGGTGGGAGCATTCTCCAGACCAGAAGAACATCTTAGGAATACTGACATTTAATGAAGGTCAAAGAATTCATCGAGGATCCACGACGTATGCTTCTGGCCTGAAGATCAACACACTGCTTCTTTATTGATTGCACAGTGTGGTCAGTTTCGGGAGAGGATTGTGTCATCATGTATTTTTTTCTGTAGTATATACAAATTCAATCCAGGCTTGGACTGTGGTATTGAAGTGGAGATATCAGGGCGGCTCAATCTCAATGAGAAGGCCTCGGCAGGTAGGTGGTAGATGGTAAGCTGGTGGTATGACTATGCCATCCTCATGTGCAAAGCACGCGAAGACAAAATAATCATAATTGGCTGTAGGTTAGGAAGCTTTGAATGCTCATGGAGGAATGTAGACACTGTCAATCATAACATAAATGATAGATTTCAGTTCTCTATAATCAGTCTTTGTAGAACAGAAAGAAATCAATATAGAATGGGGAATAAGAATGATTTCATATCAACTGGCTAGCTATTACAAGATCTCAGAAAACACAGAATAACTATATGTATTCTGTAATGTGTGTCCTAGTTATGCCTACCTTTTACCCACCTGCCCATCTAGGTAGGGTCAGGGAGAGGATGGTATCTCTACCTTGTCTCGCAGATGGAAGCGCTTGACCAGATCCATTATCAGCTTTTCTTTTTTCAAGAATGGTTCTAGAAATATTCACAAACAAATACAGTACATTCATGTTGATCCTATGATAGTTAGTTACAGCTGTTTAATCATTCCTAATCGAGGTTTCTCAACCGTACGAAATTCCGCTTTGGTGAATGACTGACAAACTCCTCTGTTTGCTAGTTACCTGGTGGATTGCGTATCATCCCGATAACCGGCAAAACCCTAGAGGCACGGAGCCCCGGAGTACATACTGTATCGGAGTATAATGCGTGTATGAAATAGTACCTTGCTCCCTAGTTAACTGGATCGTGCTTTATTCCGCCCCTTCAGCCCGCAGTTCGACAAGCGGATCTATCCATTTTGCCCTGTTTTTCCGCATCTAGCCAGATCAATTCTTTCAATGCCCCTCACTAACCCCTCTTTCAATCAATTCTTTATTGCAGGTGCACATTCGATCAAACGGTGTTTCTATCCTCCCCTCCGCGCTGGATATCAAATTCATCGTCCCCTTCCAAGCACATTTCCGTGTCAAAATTTAATATCAGCTATCGAAACTCAAGTGCGATCATATTACGGCAGCATTAAGGACGCAAACATGGCACCTCAGCTTGAGCCGTACTTCAAAGAGTTAGTTTCACCAAATTTTCCTTGCTGTCATGTGAACTGACTCGTGAAAAGGGTTGACAACCTCGCGGAATCTTTCATTGATCGTAAGAAGACCCTGTCCAGCACACAGAATGCTGGCCTCAGCTAATACCGGTCGCAGGTTTGCGAAAAGCAGTCGCCATCCCCTCGGTCTCCGCTCAGGATGAGAGCAGAGAAGATGTTGTCAAGGTAAGTCACCTGTATTGGCAGTAATACTTTCCCGACATTGTCGCGGCTCGCTTACATATGTCGTGTGATGCCAGATGGCCCATTTTCTCGTCTCAGAACTTAAGGCTCTTGGTGCCGAAGTGGAACTGCGTCATTTGGGGAAGGAGCATGGGAGGGAACATCTGGAACTCCCACCTGTCGTGCTAGCTCGCTATGGTAATGATAAAAGCAAACGCACAATTCTTGTCTACGGACATTATGACGTGCAACCTGCTGCAAAGGATGATGGCTGGCGCACGGACCCTTTCACCCTTACAATTGATGACAAGGGGAGAATGTATGGGCGTGGCAGCACTGATGACAAAGGCCCTGTTCTAGGCTGGATTAATGCTATTGAGGCGCATAAGAAAGCCGGCATTGAGTTTCCTGTCAACCTCCTCTGCTGCTTTGAGGGAATGGAGGAATACGGCTCCCTGGGTCTGGAAGAGTTTGTCAAGGCTGAAGGCAGCAAGTATTTCAAAGATGCAGATGCTGTGTGCATATCCGACAATTATTGGCTGGGGACCGAAAAACCGTGCTTGACATATGGGCTTCGCGGTTGCAACTACTACGCGTTGACAGTGTCTGGTCCCGGGCAGGACTTGCACAGCGGAGTCTTTGGTGGAACCGCCCACGAGCCCATGACCGATTTGGTAACACTTCTCTCGCGACTTGTTGACCCCGAAGGAAACATCCTTATTCCGGGCATCGCAGATCTCGTGGCACCTGTATCAGACGATGAGAAAGCTTTATATGACTCTATCAGCTATTCGATGGATGATTTCCATGAGGCATTAGGGAGCGAAACTTCGATTTTCTCAAGCAAAGAACAAACTTTGATGCGTCGCTGGAGATTTCCCTCGCTTTCTATTCATGGCATTGAGGGTGCATATTATGGACCGGGCGCGAAAACCGTGATTCCTGCTAAAGTCAATGGGAAATTCTCTGTTCGAACGGTGCCCAATATGAAAAGTGAAGACGTGACGAGATTGGTTACGGAGTATATTAACGCCGAATTCGCAAAGCTGAATAGCAAAAACACTGCCCGTGTCTCGTTGATTCATGACGGGAAATGGTGGGTTGCCAGTCCCAAGCATTGGAATTTTGAAGCCGCGAGCAAGGCCGTCGAACAGGTGTTTGATGTTGTCCCGGATATGATCCGTGAAGGTGGAAGGTATGGATATATTCCCAACCCGCATGATACTATTAGTAAAAAACTAACAAATTGAAAGTATCCCCATCACATTGACTTTCGAGGAGGCCACAGGCAAGAATGTGTTGCTGCTGCCCATGGGAAGTTCCACCGATGCTCCCCACTCTGCTAATGAGAAACTGGATCGCCGCAATTATATCGAGGGGACGAAGCTTTTGGGTGCCTATCTCCACTATGTTGCTGAAGAGCCCATGACTGCATAGTTGCAAAAGAGCGCACGGTATATTTTTTTTTTTTGCAAAATAGCATGGAATAACACTCCTTATGTATCTTAGTTGGGGCAAATCTAAACTTCTTGCCGAATTCCTGTAGCATCTGTCCCACGAATAATCTAAACTGTAATCTGTTAATAATCTGACACCTGAAAAGAGAGAGTCAAATTGGAATTTATGACGGAAACAATAATCGCGCAACAATTTCCTGATCTAAATTAGACAACAAATTTCAGTTTATCAAATCGAGTCTTGTAGTCTAGGTCTTGGAATATACTCGCATTGCGAAAAAAACGAAGGCAGAATCTGAGTTAGAGAGTAAGTCACTAACTCTACGGAGTAGATACAGAGTATATTGATGCTAGTATGCTCCGTATCTGAGAATGTAAATAGTTACATACAGAGCCCAGTAGCACAGTTTTCTCATCAGTGTTCAACCCAGCATGGTGCTGTATTAATCAGACTAGGTACTGTAAAGAGCACCAAAGAAATGAATAGACATACACACTGATTTCAGGCTCTCATATTGACCATGGAGGTTGCAGTCCATAGCCACTACTTATTTTGGTATAATTTGAAACCATATAATATGTAGACTGCTCCAAAACATTTTGAAGTATTTCCAAACAACTCCTTTGCATATACTCCGTAAATGGCCGCAAGACTTTATCGTCCGCTAAATGGACCATCTCGGAGCAATAAAAGAAAAGGGTTAAACTAAAACAAACCAACTTTGAAGTAGTAATAATACATGGACTGCTGCCGAGAAATGCCGGCATATACATACAACGAGAGACGCTCGAGCGCAATGCAATCCCGAATCTCGCATGGACGCATTGTCCAAATTCCCTAACTGCATGGAAATGCCCGGAATTTGGAGCTGGCTAGTCGCCGAATGTGCAGTGAATAGTGTGCCTCCGGGAGACGCGTCTGAATATCACTGATCTTTCGCCCAGACCTCTTTTCGCAGTTCTCGGTCCTCCCGCGCAATTGTTCGCTTAATTCCCCAGCGCGATTTGATAGCTTCAAGAACCTGTTTCTGAATTGCTTTCTTCTCAGGACTCGCTTCGCACACCATTCCAACAAATAGCGGACTACACCCGAAGTGCTTGGCCAACTTTCCCCGACTCCAGGTCATTGGATCTCTTAGCCGTAGCTGACGCATCTCTTCGATATTCTTCGCCGTCAAGAGCTCCTTTTTAGCAGACGAGCGTTTAAATACAAAAGGGAGCTTATTTGGAGCGTTGGCAACATCCAAATCGGAACCAGCGCGTAATTTCCGACGGATATCGTTGGGCGGGAGGAACTTCGTTGGTGTGCGATAGGCAGATGGGGCGCTCGAGGGAGGATTGTAGACGATGTGATCGTGTTCTTGCGTTGGAGATTGACCAAAAGACGCGTCGGGTTTGACCCGTAGACGTTGTTTTAAACGACGGTAGGTTGACTGACTTCTTTGAGCCAAGAGAGTGGTAGATTCGGAGCAAAATGGGAGTAAGAAGGGTAGGCTCAAGATTGGGCGTCTAGGTTGAAAAACGGGTGAAGCCATGCTGCCTTTGTCACAGTCGTCTTTATGCAACCTGAGTGTAACAGGAACAGAGTATGGGATAATTGCGTCGCTAACCACACGAGCCGAGTCTTTCAAATGACAAAATCAAGGAATTGCGACCATAGAAAATAAATATTTTTTCGACTGCAAAAAAAAGCCCAGAGCAACAGAATTGGTGATTTGTCCTCCTTGTGCGGAGTAGGTATCGCATAAGAACTTGAGGGTAGAAGAATTTCTTCCACGAACCTGGTATGTAGTATCACGTGCTGACCACTTTTGGCCGGGCAAAAACATCCGCTAGTTATGAATGTATGCATATATGTATGTAACTATGTACTGTAATATGGAGTAAAATAATACAGTTGTATCTCAATCTCGCAGCTCAGCACAAAGTAACTCCACATCTGTTTGTAATAGAGGCCTCAACAACAGATGGTATGTACTTGATTTGCTGAAACAAAGCTTCTAATTTGTGATTTGTGACTCCTGTACTTTGGAGTTGTTGAGGCTTCCTTGGGTTTTCATTAACAGATATTCTGATGGAAGTACGGAGGACGGAGCAGTTAGTTACTTACTCTGTATGCTCGTCTGAACTGTATTCTTGCAATTCAAACTTTATATGTATGTAACTTACAGGTCTAGTAACTTATAACTAATTATTCATCAAACAAGAAGACGTCACTCTGAAGATGAGCACTCCATCGCATCTTGGTCTCTTTTATTTCCCCACTCCATTTACGCTCACACAAGGCTCTATAACAAAAAGCACCTGAGTGATATAGTTACACTGTTTAAGCTGTTGCCTATCTCCGATATTTCAACCAGACCCAAAGATTAGAACTTCCATATTTCATGGTTGCTTGCTGCATCAATGGCTGGGACTACTGGATGCCAGAATATCACCAACAATTCCACACTGCACGATAGTACTCTTGCCAAAGATGTTAAGACAAAAGTGGAAACAGACTGCAAAATTCCAATGAACTGTGATGAACCAGCATTTAGAGCAAGGACTTGCACACCTATTCCTCAGAGTCACGGAGCTGTGAGATCTCCATCACCTTTGAATCCCCTCAATCTAGCGCAACCTTCTATCTCACCTCATGGTGCGAAATGTCCTTGTATGTCGCCATCCTCTCCGACTCGGCAATTTCCATCGTCTCCAGGGATACATTCACCTGCATCATCCCAAATATTTGAACGCAGTGTTCAAGAAGACATCGACCCCTCTCAGGCCTCGCCAGCTATACCTTCACATATTATAACTGAGAACCACATCCCCCCTATCCTCGACGCCTCTTCGGCCGCATTAACCGACGACCGGTTGGATCCGGACTCGGTCGAAATCGTCACGCATAACTTCCACCAGCCTGCTTCCCTAGCCGTTACCGGCCAGCTCGACCATACGCTGTCAGCGTCCTTTCACGACGACTCTAACACACACCGCATCACAGATGGGGAAGACTCTGCATCAAATTACGGTGCTCCGCATGACCCTACTGATGTCCGGCGCCTAAGCTTCGTTTCTTTTGCAGATGTTGTCCACGGCGAACTCGCTGAAACTGCCGACCACCTTTCCGTGAGGGACTCCCTGCATATGGGGGGATTGGGTACATTTGGAGTGCGAAATCGGTCCCCATCTCCTCTCCATTCCCCAGTATCGTCGTCCTATGGCCGTGGTACGTCGCCTCCGACTAGTGTATCTCCCGATTCTCGAGCCCTAGAAATGTCTCCCCACCCCAAGGGCCAGATCCCAGGCAGCCCTGCTCTCGGCACCCATAGTCCGATGTCTGCGACGGTTAATACTGGTGATTTTAATGTTGAAACCATGAGGCAAGTTATACGCAGGACAGAGAGCGGAGATCTCGGAGCTTTCAGAAGCCAACCAGTCAGCGCCGTAGGAAATGGTGATGGTCTACGGAGCATATGATCGCCCATTCAAGTAATTTCGATTATCTTACGGAGTACTTTTTCTGGAATAACTATCGAGTTATAGTTTGTTTTTCAAAGCCTTGATATAGGCTTTTAAACCCTATTCAAATGCAAACCCCTGTTGATTTGCCGTACTCTTCTATCTACTCTTCGCTTTTCGTCAAATCCTGTAATTCCCTTTTCCCCAGCTCATTTCTTTTCTTTTCTGCCGTCTCCCCTTTAGTATTCTGCTTATACCTAGATACGGCGAGGGGGGAGGGGAAATCAGCTTACTCTGGTTTGCTGAGTTCAACACTATTATTTTCATCCCTCCGTCGTTGAATCGTTGTTTAGTCAAATTCCATAAATTGAGATATAGCAACATTGAACGGACTTGACTCATCACACGCTGAGACATATATCCAGGCCTAGTCTACGGGCCTCTTTTCCCGCTGTTATAGCTGTGGGGACCGGTACAGATGTGCCGGCTCGATCATATGCGGGGCAAAATCCACATCGATTTGAGCGGAGATAATGCAGCATTCTAGTACTCAAAATCTTAGGAGTGTTCGATGGCCTCAAGAGCTCGATCGATTCTCGATTCAAGTTGACGGGTATCTTCTAAGCCGACACTGATCCTGATTAGATCGGACGCGACACCGAAGGAATTCGCCTGTAATTCGAACAATCAGCTAGAAGAAGTAGTCGAAGACTTTTGGCGCATACCCATTCCAGTTCTCCATAATGCGCCAGTAATGTGTAAGGCGAGCTTGCATGTTTGTCAGCCATCTCCATGAGGTCATCCGATTAAGCATTGAACAGACCTGAGTGTAAAATTAGTGCCTAAACTCGGTCCCTTCATCACCTCAAGAGCATCAAAAAATGCAATGGCCGCATTCGTGGAATTAAAGGTGACCGAAAACAGCCCCCCATAGCCACCGCCTGGGTTTCGGCAACTTTCATAAAACCGCAATGTTGGGCTGTATTTGGGATAATACAAATCTTTGACTGTTGATGGGTCAGTGCTGAAGACTATACGTGAAGACGCGAAAAGGAACTGACCTAATGGGGACGCTTTTAGCCGTGCTGTTAAAACTTCCGCTGAAGCGTTTATCCTCCCAATCCGGGAGACAAAATCGCGGCTATTCCGCTCTAAAAAAATCGCATCCTCTGCCCAATAATTGTCTTCAAAGTCACTTTCAAAGACACCCTTTAGAGCTTGATAATAGGGCCCATGAGGATTATAAACAGCGCTCCCACCCATTACATTGCTGTCGCCACTAAAAATTTTGGTTAGACTGCTGACAACGACATCCGCGTAGGGTAAGACATTGACGTTGATAAAATTTCCCAGAGACTCGTCAACAACAACAGCAAAATCATATTTCGAAGCTAAATCCTTGATACGTTTAAGATCAGGGGATTTCAGTAAGGGGTTTCCTGGGAATTCGGTAAAAAGTGCGAGGAACCTTTCCCCTGCTTTCAAACGATGTTCCAGATCGTTGAGATCGTCAGAAGATCCATCACCATAGAAAAGGACCCCAGGGCCCCATTTTTCTAAAACCTTAAGAGTATCAATATAGGGAAAGCCAAAGCAGATACTCTTTAGTTGACCACGAGCCATCATGAGTGTTTGATGGGTATTAAATATCGAACTCATACCGGTGGGATAGAGGTTAACGTGTTCTTCTGAAAGGCCGGCAATTCGTCCGTGATTTGATGAGGTCTTGAGGGCTTCTGTGAGCTCAACATTTGCAGTAAGAGAACCTGCAATCCTCCTTTTTACGGCCAATTTCGCATCCCTAGCCAACAACGGGCTCAAATTCCGTCCAAAACGCTCCTCAATAAACCGGTCAAACTCGAGACCTTCGGCGCGGGGGCATTTCAAGTGGGATGACGGCTTTTTCTCTGAGAATAGCGTTTCCTTGACCATCTTAAATCCTGAGTCGCATCGTTGATACCTTTTAGGTCCTTTATGGAAATTTTGTGACTTTGCTGACACCCTGCTATCCCCTTCGCTTTGAATGACATACCCATCTCTAAGCAGTTTCAAGTAATATTCGCTGCGGCGGCTGGAGATGCCGTCTCCGCTATGCTGCCACACTTGCTTGGCGACATGGTTATGTGCTTTGGGGTATATAATGCAGTAAAGCTTAGGTCTGATATGTAAGAACTGCTCGTCGCACAGAGTCTCAGATGTTGTAGAAGGCACCATCTCCAGGTTCAAATGGCGAATTTTTGCGTGGGTTTCAACAGGAAGTGTCGACACCATAAAATCACGGCATCGAAGTGCGGTCTTCCACGACGGGAATAACATAGCTGACTCATCTGCATGCCCATACCGATGAAGGATTTCAGAGGCCAATTGCTGAATGCTCCTGTGAATGAAAAACCTTGGATAACCCGTCCTCATGGCATCGAGAACCCAAGCCTGGCCTTCTTCATAGCCCACGTTGGCCTTCCATGTCGGAAGGGACACACTGACAGCCTACTTGAAGGTTAGTGCATGCACCACAGGCATATAACAAAAGTAGGAACACAGATATAATTCTGCAGGACACCAAAGGCGTCCCACTTGGCAGAATTTGTTGAAAGATATTAGTATCCGTACGAATCCAGAACAAGGACCGCATGTAAAAATTTGAAAGTGGTGGGAAAAGCAGGAAGCATTGCTTTTTGCACAGTGAATATTTAATGTTTCAACATACATGGGAAGTATTGGGCGGTATCGCCTCTCCTAATGGTTCCTGTGGCATTTGTGACTACTTTGATATTGTTCAAAGTGGCTCAAAAGACAAAATAGTAAGAGGGAAATAGCTGATAGAATGGAAGCAACAAGAGAAATTTGAACAGAAGGGAGAAAAGAGGAGAAGTTACATGTATGTATGTAAATAATACATACATGTGGAATAATACATACATACGGACATACCCCGTATATTTTACATATATACAATACTGTACGCAGTACACACCATACTGCTACGCTCGTACTGGCGAGTATGTATGTATGGACATACAGTACTAGCTGTGTTGTAATAATAATTCCACGTATCACCAATGAAAGCTCAGATTGAAAAAATTCCTCTAGTTCGCACTATTTTTTTACTGCGACAAAGGACAGGCGGTTTGCAACAGATCTGGAGCAACTCGAATTCCCTGGGATTGCTCCAACCGTGTTGACACGCCGGAAACTCAACCAAGATTCTGCATACATGCCTTTCCCAAGCGCCAAAAGGAGGAAACTAGCGGACGGGGACGGGAAAAACAATAGAGAGCAGCAGCTAAATCACGGAAAGGATGCGTTTGGTTTTTCGAGTCAAAATGGAATTCGAGACACCCAATCGCAACGCGCAGCCTCTGTCGCGGAGGTGGCTTCTTCGAGCGGGCAATCTAAGTCTAGTCTTTTCAAACTACAGGTCGACGAATTGCTTAGCCAGCTGCGCCCTGACCACGATAAACAGTTCAGTTTTGTTGAGGAGCACTTACGGCGGCTCAAGAGTATCATCGAAGGCATTCCACGGGTAACCTCCAAGTCTTTAAGGGACGCCGAAGCTGATTTACGTCGCAATGCTGGGGTTGCTGTTCCTTTCCCTGAACCTCAGCCCAGCAGCGATGTGAAGTACATGCTAGAGTACGACAAACCCGCCAATATCAATGTCGTGGGCAGCTTTGCCCTCAAGACCACGGCAAAAGGGTTGGAAACCCCGACGGTCGATCTTGTCGTCACTATA
The DNA here is from genome assembly GCA_001430925.1 of Byssoonygena ceratinophila. NCBI lineage: Eukaryota > Fungi > Ascomycota > Eurotiomycetes > Onygenales > Onygenaceae > Byssoonygena > Byssoonygena ceratinophila. The sequence continues at coordinate 23,606 of LJPH01000325.1, forward strand.
CCCGCGAGCATTCTACAAAAGAAAGATTATCTTGATTACCGATACTTTTACAAACGCGCTTATTATATATCGTGTATAGCTGCCGGCATCAAAGTCTCCCAAGAATCAGACTTTAATATCTGTTATGCTTACCAAGACGATGACAATTTGCGTCCGATTATTCTTGTCCAGCTTCCAGAACTTGTCGATCGTGACGATAACAGCTCGGCATTGACCGTACGAATACTTACGGCAGTCGAGGACGGCGTATTTCCCATGTCTCACACCATGCCTACCAGTCACACTGTTAGGCGTGCTTTCCTCGCTTATGGCGAGCCTGGCTTACTGGAATCTACTTCGTTTTATAATTCTGCGCTTCGCTCTGAATCGTCGGTCGCTGCTTATCTAGGGCTTCTTCATGGCACTGTTATTAAGTGTCCAGCATTTCGGGATGCATGTATTCTGGGGCGAACTTGGCTTCGTCAGCGTGGATATGGCACGTCTATTGTTCGGGGTGGTTTTGGCCATTTTGAATGGGCTGCCATTGTCGCATTGCTCCTAGAAACTGGGTCCGCTAGTGCAAAGCCGCTTCTCTCGAAGAGTTACAGTTCTTATCAGATATTCAAAACCATGATGCAATTTTTGAGTGGAAAGGACTTGACGACTCCTTTCATATTTTACAGTGCAGAAGTGACACAAAACATCCCTGTCAGCAACCATCCTGTCTTGTTTGATGGGAGACGAGGGGTAAATCTTCTTTTCAAAATGGCTATTTGTTCATATCAATTGCTTCGCCGTGAAGCCGCTATGACACTCAAAATGTTGAATGATCCCCTCTTTGACCACTTTGATAACATCTTTATCAATCGCGTTGACCACGCGCTGTGCAGGTTCGATGAATATTTTACACTAAGCCTTCCTGCAGGGCGGCTAACTGCCTTGAACATTGTGTCCAAATGTTCATCTGCCCATAACGTGCTTACAAGAGCCTTGGGAGACAGAGCCAAACTCATACATATAACTTGCACTGATATCCCCCGGTGGCCGATTCACCACGACCCGGAAAAGTTTGATAGTAACTCTGTCGGCGTCGGTTTGCTTTTGAACGCGGAAAATTGCCACCGGGTCGTCGATCGTGGCCCGTCAACTGAAAATAAAGAGGCGTCTTCAAATTTTCGAAAATTTTGGGGCGATAAAGCCGAGTTGAGACGTTTCAAAGACGGTACAATTGCTGAGAGCCTGGTATGGTCGGAACAGGAGTCCGATGGGTCAATTATTCGTCAGATAGTAACATATATGCTATGCCGGCATTTTGACTTGGCACCAGACGATATAAATTTTAGAGGGTTGGATTCCAAGAAATTCCCTGCGATCAAAGATGCAATAAAACCTACAGAAGCATTTCAACCAATCACAAATGCTTTTAGATCTCTTGAGGACAAACTCCGCAACCTTGACGGACTACCCTTAGCCTTTCGTCAACTTTTTGCGGCGAGTCCCATGTTGCGATACTCGTCACTTCAAATGCCAACAGGTAGTCGCAACTTCTCCGGGCCCATAGATGTGATACTCCAGTTTGAAGGCTCCTCTCGATGGCCCGACGACCTCGCGGCAATCCAAGTGACAAAACTGTCATTTCTGGTTAAGATTGGAGAATTGTTAGGGGGTTCCGACAGCGACGTGTCATGTAGAGTTGCCTTGGAAGACAATTGCACCCGAATACAAAATATTGCCTTCCTTGATGTCAATTTCGACCCCATTGTTTTCCGTCTTCGTATTTATAACGAACGCGAGCAATTTTTGCTGGAGAAGCATCTGCGGGATCCGGGTCTGGGAAATGGAACCAAAGAGGAACTGGCTGCGGCACTTGTTGCTCATAGGCGCCACTTCCTTCGGAGAATCGAGCATACTCAAGCCATTCAGATGCTTGCTACTCGATTTCCGCTATTGTCGCCTACCATTCGTGCCTTTAAACTCTGGACAAAGTCGCATTTTCTCGAACTACACTTCTACGAAGAAATATTAGAGCTTATAGTTTGCCACGTCTTTTTATATCCGCTTCCGTGGTCAACTCCTTCCAGTGTCAGTAACGGCCTTTTGCATACCTTGCACCTCCTTTCAAAATGGAATTGGCAACAGGCACCTCTCGTGGTCGACTTTAACAATGAATTGACGCCGCATGACTTTGCGAATATCAAAACTGGATTCATGGCATGGCGCAAGATTGATCCACTCATGAACACCGTTAGCTTGTTTGTGGCTTCCAATTTGGATTGTGATGGCGTCACCTGGACGCAACAGGCAAAACCACCAAAGGTTGTGGCCCTGAGGTTCTCGAGCCTGGCGCAAGCAGCCATGGATCTCGTCAAAAGCTCGGGGGTAGATTTACAATTTCTGGATCTTTTCCGCTCGCCGCTGCGGGACTATGACTTTTTGCTTCGTCTCAATCCTAAATTGGTGGCCAGTTCCAGAGGACAAGCAGCATTTAAAAACCTTCAAGGACCTGGAATGCCTCATAAATTCGAGTCGGTTCTTGATCTCATTGGCGAGCTCGATCGCATGTACGGCAGCCACATCTTGTTTTTCTATGGCGGTGAAGAGTGCAAGGTAATTGCAGGCCTTTGGAAGCCTCAATGTGTGAAACCTCGGGCTTTTGGCTTGAAATTAAATTACTCGACGACGCCGTTAACCGACAAGAATAGACTAGAAGAAGGAATATGTATAGCCAAGGGAACGACGCTAAACGATATTGCTGCCCTTGGCGGAGATCTTATTACTGAGGTGGAGATGAACCGCTGAATTCTGAAGAATAGAGTCCATTGGCAATTCACAAAAATTAATCTTATAACGTGTTATTTGGAATGAAGGCGAAGTAGTATTAAATTCCTATCTAAAATGGCTGTCACTTTCTTGTGGTTATCCCCCCATCCAGTGTGGAGAATGAGCAAAACTTATCTTTGATGGCAACTACTTCGTAAGTACCTTCATCAGATGCGCGTATAGTTTTTGTATGTTGATAAGATATGTCATGCTTTGTATCCAGAATTTGTGGTTTCGTCCCTTTCGCGGCATTTGAGGTACGGGTATAACTATGAAAATATTAGCAAGAGGTATAAGAACGCAAGCGGAATATAAAGAAGCTCACGTAAATTCAAATGGCGGAGTTCCCCAAAATTCAAATAGGATTTCAGCATCCCCTCCTTCATGGATATCAATGACGGAAGTTTGGCCCCGACTCATTTTAACACTCGGCATCTCGTGAATAATTTTCGTTATGTTTTTATGAGCCTTACATTTGCCGCTCGCACCGTCACTCACAGCAGTAATGATAAACATGCCGGGTTTTTCGGCAATTCGTCGAAAACTTGTTGTTGCGCTGGTTGCTTTCCGGTGTATATTGTTAAATGTGTAGTAAATTTCAAAAGGCGCATGCCCGGATAACGAAAAGGACAGCCTTTCCCCAACACAATGATCCACTCTGGATTCCAGTGGTGTGATAGTAGGGACATCGGATATGGTGACTCTCACAGACGAACCGTCAAACTCTGTCGTGCGTAGACAACCGCGTGCGTCTCGCACTTTGCGAATTGTAATCACATGTTGTCCCAAATCCAGGTATCGTCGAGGAACAGGTAAATTGTACAGACGAGAGTTGATTTTAGGAATTGAAAGGATATCGGGTTTTGAATTAGAATGATGCCTAACACCAACCTCAAGCGCAAAAGGGGGGGTTCCTTCCAGGACTATAGGAATGGTTTCATCACCATCATTTTCTTCGCTGCAAAATCCATAAATATGGTTTGGCGATTGAAACCGGGCGGAAGGGCGGGGGTTGACGCGCTGAGAAACCGCGAGCGGGTTCGATTTTTTTCGTTCGAAAGTATACAAGTTGTCGCCAACATCAATAAACTTGTACAAATAATCGCCAGCTTTTGAAGTCTCCATCCGGATTGATGCAGATTTCAACGCCGCCGTCAAGCTTTTCAAACTCGACGTAACGCCAGAGTTAGTCTTGAAATGTTGCTCGTATCTCACACTAAAGGGAGGGCTCCCTTTGAATTGTATATCCATTGTATCTTCGTCATTTTCGCAAACGTCCGCTCTCTCAAACACTGTTTTGTTCCCAAGAGAGTCGCCGTCAATCGCCGCAATGGCCGGTCGAGGGATCCAAGAGACAACAAATACATTTGCAGCCCCGTCAGCTGATCCGGGACAGGTAGCATCGCTAACTTCCAAAAGTTCATATCTTCCCGGTTGCGTAACTTGCATCAAGCTGTTTTCATCGTAAAACACTTTCTCCGCCGGTTTCATCTGTGCTTGATCTGTATTCCAATATGTTACTCTCCATGGCGCCTCCCCCTCTAATCTCAAAGGTAAATCAATCGTTTTGTCCTCCAAAGCAAGAATTGCCCTTTTCTTATCGATTTGGCCAAAGGAAACACTTGGTCTCTTTGGGCGGGCTTCGATTTTTATTTCTTCTTTCAGAGGACGCTTACAGTTTGACTTGTCTGTAACGCTCACGAGACCAAGAACGTAATCTCCACCTTCAAGAAGTTGATCAACTGTTAAGGTTGCCACATCTGTAGCACTCGTAAAATCATTTTTCGATCTCTTGCCGTTGTGAATTAGCTCATATCGCAGTTCCCAAGGAGGCTCGCCCAGGAAGAGTATATCAACAGTAATAGGTTCACCAAAACAAGCTTTGCGACTTGTCACAGGACCCAAAAAGTGGGCTGATGCTGGAGGCTTGACATCTTGTTCTAGGATTGGCACCTTATCTTTCAGCGACCGGCTTTCATACACAATGTCCGATATGTCAAGAAATTGATATCGATAATTACCTGCCTCGGCTGGTGTTAAGTCAAGATGGCCTCTTAGGCTGTCAACAGATAAAATTCTCGTCTGGATCCCTTTAGAATGCTCGATCGAATAACGAATTTTGAAAGGTGGAGTACCGATGAGGTCCAAATCCACCGAAAGCCCGACCGAATGATTCGCACACTTGTCATAAATGTATTCTTTTCGAATAGATAACTGAGGCTCTGGGGGGTTGTGGAGGAAACACGACGATGGCTCCAGGACATCTCCCGAACAAAACTGACTTGAAATGCCAATTATGTCGTACCAGCCAGGCTCCTTGGCCCACGGTTTATCGTCCACGGTTTGTAGAACGGTTTCGTGACGTTCTGGTTGTACGGGCTGATCGTCTTGTCGAGCTTTGTCGCTAAACGAGTAAGCAAGGTTAAAAGGAGCGTCAATGACTTGCGATTTCCCGGCGGTATGAAAATAAATGGGGAGTTCAACTGAATCCCCCTTCGCTGCCTTGAGGAAGGTTTGAGCGTTACAACGAGTAAATGAGATGCGAGGCCGTTCGTGGACCACAAGTCGATGCGACTGGGGACCGTGTGCAGTTAAATCCAAATCGCCGCCTCGTAAACTTGTGTAATTCACAACATTTCCGGATGCGTCTTGTATTTCATCGATTGCATAAATCCATTCACCCCCTGCGTTGAGGGACTCATTCAGTGGAATATTGATTGTCCGCGTGGTAATCGACAAAACATCAGGATGCGACACAAAACTTTCCGGCTGAATGCTCTGATAAGACACGCCATGATTCACGCCATTGACTATACGGCTATATTTAATCTTCAAAGGGGGGTTCCCTTCAACCTCCAAAGTTAGATTTGAAAGTTCACCTTTGCATTTATGATGTCGCGATTCACGGATTATCGCTCTTGGACAGGAAACAACGGGGGTGTTATGCGATTTGCGATGAACTTCAAGGCCTGACTCATCTACGACCTTCTGCAACTGATAAATACCAATTTTTTTGACGGGATAGAGTAAATCTCGAGGGCTAAACTGGTCGGATTTTCCATGTACTTTATCCGCCTGTCGCTTTAGCTGCTTTGCATATCGTTGGGAAATTATGATGGTCTCATTCTTGCCAGATTCGGGATCAAATCGTAACAATTCGATCGCGACTGGAATCGTTTGGTTGATCCGGATTGGTAGACTTGCTGAGGGCCGTAACTCGTCTAAGCACAATGGATACCGCTCAGGGTTTAAAATCGCAGAGCTACCATAGGTCCGTTATTATATAACTTTCAGTAAGGAAGAAAAGGGAAGTTGGCAATTTTCTTACCCCTCTGGAAGAATATGGATGATTTGTTTTCCAAGGATCAAGGATGAGTTCTGCAAAATGTCTGCCGGCTTCACCCTCCGTTCGGATATTGAGAGTTCTCTGTCATAGGCCACTTTGACCAACGCTACCACCCATGTATTGAATGGGATCTGATAGCCAAATTAATATCCAGGATGTGCCAAAGGATTGCGGAACGTACGGGAATACGAAACATCAAAAAGACGTTTGCGACGGCGTGCAGTAGAAAAACGGCAAGCGAGGTTGAAAATGCCCACTCTAGCCACGGTATTCTTAGAGCTGGGAGCCCAAATAAAAAGACAGCATCAATCGAAACCCATTTTAGAAAAAGCCACGTCGAATCGAGGTCGTCCGAAATCTGCCAATACTCATACAGGCGCCATGTATTTAAAGCAACATAAAAGGCAGCGACATATAGTCTTTGTGAGGGGGGGTCAACAATGTCGAATGGAACCAGAGGGGGGTTTGGATTGCGACTTTCGCTGCTCAAGGGCAGATTGGGTTCGTTTGGAGCAATTTTCAATCTGGCCCCATCCTTTGGCGACGCGACATCATACTGACGGCCTGTCCTATGAACCCTTTGAGGCGTCTTTGGCGTTTGGGGGAAGGTAGATCTTAATCGAGGAGTGTCAGTCATCGCATCATGTGAGGTGGATGTTTTGGAAAAGCTGGGCCTGAATGCAATTGAGCATTGCACCCTGAAGCTGATGAATCAGTTGGGGCACATCAGTTGGGTTTGAAGACACAGACAAAAATGACTCTTTCTCAAGAAGGTAAGTATGCCATTCAATCTGGTTTGATCAGGTGTGTGAGGATGAACATCCACAGACCACAAGAGATTTGCACAAACTTGCGCGGACTTCATTATAGGTGAAAATTACAGTTTACTCTGTATATTGTAATGTAAACAGAGTATGGAGTAGTCAGGAAAGAGGATGTAATTTTCCCGACCACCCAACGATTTTTACCACCCAATGATGGTGATTCCCATACTAAATGACACTTTGAGGGGTACTCATATCTGAACAACCACAAGTCTATATAATAAACTTATATTATATTTTATATTTTGTTTTCATCATATTTCTGCAAAGTATTATGAATCAGTTAATCAAGTAATTAACTATTTGATAAAGGACTGTTATTTATCTTTATAATATGACAGAAAAGAGCAATTTATTATAGCAAGTGATATTTTTTTTATTAATAATATTTTAAATAAATTTTTTTCTCAAATGTATGTTATAAAGGTTTTTGAAAGCTTAATTAAATAGTATGTCAGAATATTATCATAATCTCAATAACTGAAGTCAAACTTCTGACTTTATTTTAAGCAGATAAAGAAAATTGATCTATGTTCTACTTGCTGACTAAATTGAATTTACAGATGAATGAACTTCAAACTGTAATTTAATATAATAATATTCAGATAATAAATTTAATGAATACTGATATAGTTTATTTACAGATAAAGCTTCAGCATGTTGATATTCATAATTACTGATTATGAATTTATGATAAAAAATTCTCTTAAAAATTTTTTTTTACAATTTTATTAATAATTAAATCTAGAGGATCTTACTACAGAAATTAAAAAACAATAAGCTCACAAGCTTTATGAAGAAAATATTGTTATAAACTTATAAATAATAAAGCTGATAAAGAAAATCAAGGTAGTGAAATTAATAAAGAAAATAAACCTGATAAAGCTTGTCTGAAAGTTTTATCAGCTGAGAAAATGTATCAGATATTAATTAGCTGATAGAAGAAATTGATGAAATGACTGATGTAAACTTAGGAGATCAGAAAATCTAATTAGGCTGATCCCAACATTCTGCCAAGGATGAAATCTCTGTTTATATGAGACCCCTGAAATAGGTAATTAGAAGATCAGAGCAATACAAGCAGTAATCTCAATACATGATAGAATTCAACACGTTGCGCGGCGGGGACATCTTGTACGGAGTACGGAGTAACAGCTGAAAATTGAATGCTTGGCAAATTTCACGTGCTTTAGTTAACCAAGGTTAAACCAACTACACGCGTCGAGTGAGGCGCGTTTTTCAATCAACTCCATCAGACCCGAAAACTGTTCCTTTGTCAAACTTGTCAAACTTTGAATTCATCTGAGTGGTGCACATGGTATTTCTGCATTATGGGACCTGAAAAGAGACCCTATAATACATTTGAGCGGCCTGATGTGCCCATTCCGCAAATTGTGTGTTTCTAACTCATAGTCCTCATGCGCTTTTACTAACGATTTTATTGGCAAACATAGAGAAAACGGCCGCGATTATCTGGTGTACGTGTAGCCCCCGATGGAGTCAATGAGCCCCAAGCTTCTACGCTTTCGAGTTCTACACAGGACGATACAGAGGAGGAGCAGGACGATTATGAGCGTGCGACGCAGGCCTTACGCGACAAATACGACACGCTCGGTGAAAATTGCCCCGTGGAAAACGGTATTATCGAGCGCGTGGATTGCTACAATTTCATGTGCCATGAGCATCTTTCGATGGAACTTGGTCCGCTGATTAACTTCATTGTGGGAAAGAATGGAAGCGGAAAGAGCGCTGTCCTTACGGCATTAACCATCTGTTTGGGCGGTAAGGCTTCTGCGACGAACCGCGGTCAAAGCTTGAAGAGTTTTATTAAAGAGGGCAAAGAGTATGTGAGTCCGTGGCTCTGATGCATTTAGTTCAATCCTGATATTGCTTCAGAGCCGCCACAATTGTTGTTCGAATCAAAAATCAAGGCGACAGTGCTTACTTGCCCAATGAATTCGGTCGCTCTATCATTGTTGAAAGGCATTTTTCCAGAAGCGGGACAAGCGGCTTTCGAATCAAAAATGCGTCTGGTCGAGTGGTGTCAACGAAAAGAGCCGACCTTGATTCTATTACCGACTACTTCGCCCTTCAAATTGACAATCCAATGAACGTCCTATCTCAGGATATGGCTCGCCAGTTTTTGAGTAGCTCTAGTCCCGCAGAGAAATATAGATTCTTTGTCAAAGGAGTCCAACTGGAGCAACTTGATCAGGACTACCATTTGATAGAAGAATCTATCGACCATTTAAATGCGAAGGTAAAGGCTCATTCCGGCGAGCTGAAGGACTTGGAGAACAAACGGGATAAAGCCAGGTCCCGTTTAGCTTTATCCGACCGACATGAAGGTATTAGAGGAAGGCTGAGGAACTTGCGTGCACAGATGGCTTGGGCACAGGTTGAAGAACAGGAGCGGGTGCGCTCAATTCAGTCGAGCTCGCAAAGCTAGTTGGATAAGCTGACGTTATCTAGATACGAGACAGCTTTGACGAGGGACTGCAAAAAGCAAACCAAAAAATTACCACTTTCGAGGGTGAAGTTGAGAATTTCGACAGTCGATATCAAGAAGCCGATAGGGCGTGTGAGGCGACCGTTAATCGAGTCCGGGAAACCAAATCTGAGCTGGAGACTGTACTTGACGGGAAGAAGGAGGTTCAATCCAGATATGATAGTGGTGTTCAGGAAAGGCATGAATTACAGGTAGGTACTACACGCGATGATACTTAGAGCAGAATTAAAAATAATTCCTGGCTCAGGTAACACAACGCACGGTACGTGATCATCTGAAGGCTGCAGAAAGCCGAATAGAAGACACAAAACGCCAGATCGCCCAAGAAATCCAGAGATTGGAAGACCTGAATGGAGGTAGTAACGCCCGGAGAGCTGTTGAATTGGAGGAGAAAGAATCTGCTGCTGACACTGCCCGCGATCGCCACCTTGAGCATAAGAAACTCACTGCTGGGTTGGAGAACGAGATAATTGAAGCGGAACAAAAGGTCAAAGATGCAAACTCACCAATCATAAAACAAAGGCATGAAATCAGCCAAGCAGAAAATCACCTGCGCGCATTGACAAAGAACCGTCAGCAGCAAGAAAATGCCTTTTCTGAGAATATGCCGCGATTGGTTAGGGCAATTCAAGGGGAGAGTTCTTTTAATCAAAAGCCGATAGGTCCTCTAGGACACCATGTTACGCTTTTAAAACCTCAATGGTCGTCTGTTCTAGAGAAGTCACTTGGAAATGCCTTGAATGGGTTTGTGGTGACAAGCAAGCATGATATGAACATACTGTCTAGAATCATGCAACGCGTCAACTGGTGGGTTTGAACTTATTTGATATCTCTTCAATTCCCGGACTAACTTCAGTAGTATTTGTCCTATATTCATTGGGAACGATGGTGGCACTATGGACACTTCAGCCCATGAACCAGAACCAAAGTTTGATACTGCACTAAGAGTTCTCGAAGTAAGTCAACTTATAGCCAACCTTGAAAGCCCAGGGATGCAGCTGATGCTGTTGTTCTGCCGTAGATTGATAATGATATGGTTCGCCGACAACTCGTCATCAACCATGGCATAGAGCAGATGCTCCTTATCGAGGATGTGCACGAAGCTTCTGGCGTGATGTTTAATCATGCCGCACCCAAAAATGCGAGGCGCTGCTTCTGTATCGATTCTAGAGATAAAAGGCGAGGTATACATCTAGCGTTTAGCCGATCCGGAGACCCAACTCAATCCCCGCTTGACCCGTATACAGGGCGAACGCGAATGAAAACAGATATTGATATTCAAATTAGGTAATATCCCCCAATGCCCTGTAATTTTGAAGTTTGTGCTCAGCTAGGATCACAGAATGCAACAAGACGCTATAAATACACTAAAAGACACTTTGCGTGAGCTAGAATTGAGGCATAGAAATGCTCATAATAATCTTGAGAAGTGCAGGCAGGCTCTTGTGAGGCACGAAAGGCGGGAGCGAGAGTTACAACTTGAATTACAAGAAGCCGAAGATTTCGTCGATCAATTGAAAGAGACCATAGAAAGCGATAGCGTGGAAGATGGGCGACTCGATGGGCTTAAAACGGTCCTCTCCGAGTCCGAAGGCGATAAACGCGTGGCGGAAGCTTCATATCAAGATGGCATCAACGCACTGGACGTCTCGACAGAGAAGCTGAAAGCCATCAAACGAGAACTTGCTGCGAAAGACGCGGAAGTCGCAGCTGCTGAACAGAAAGTCCGTACTCTTCAAGTTGAAGAAGGTAAAGCTTCAGCTAAGCGGAGGAAAGCTCTTGGCGAGAAAAATGCTGCGGTTGGTCGGGTTGAGGAGGCCAAAAGGGATATAGCGGAAACGGAGCGGAAACGACAAGAGACAGCTGCCCGAATCTTAGATTTTAGCGAGAAGGCAAGCATGGTTGCTCCACGTGTCAGCATTGATGAAGCAGAAACCCCAAGGAGTTTGGATAAAAAGCTGGAAAAATTGACACAAGATTTGCAACAATATGACAGAGAGTATGTGGCCGCCCTTCTTGGACTGTGGGCTCGCTAACAAAGGCAAGAATGGGAGCGTCTCGAGAAGAAATAGCTGCTGCGGCGGCTGAAGCAGACGGAAAATATGAGCGTTCTAAGGAGCAAATTACTAGTTTCGAACAACTGGCTCAGGTATGCCCATCGCCTATTGGAATTTTGAAGGATTAATGTGCCGTTGACACACACAAGATGTTCACAAGCACTCTTCACAATCGACGCCAAAGATGGAAAAAGTTCAGGTCACATATTTCGTCTCGAGCTAAATTCCAGTTCACATACTTGTTGAGTGAGAGAAGTTTCCGCGGACAACTCCTTACGAATCACAAGGAGAAGCTACTCGACCTTCAAGTAAAGTGCCGACCATGCATCACATGCACAAGTTTGAAGATACTAATTGTCATAGGTGGAGCCTGATATCACGAAAAATAGCGCTGGAAGAGGAGCCAAGACTCTTTCTGGGGGTGAGAAATCGTTTTCCCAAATTTGCCTATTACTATCACTATGGGAAGCAATGGGTTCTCCTATTCGTTGTCTAGACGAGTTGTATGTTCATATTATTTGGTTTTCACCACATATTCGACTGGTTCTGATTTGCTTTAGCGACGTATATATGGATTCGGTTAATCGCAAAATGACCATCGAAATGCTGGTACGTGGTTAAGTGGCTTCCCCCCTAACACCTCTCTGCTGTACATTAGTACTGACACTCTTTCAACAGATGACCGCAGCCAGACGTTCTGTCGGACGACAATTCATTTTAATAACTCCTGGCTCCAGGTCAGAGATTAGGGTTGGCCCAGACGTGCGTGTAATTGAGTATGTGAATGAAACAGTGTTAACAATTCACAATCTCATACTGACAGATCTCACAGGCTTGCTGAACCGGAACGGGGCCAAAGTACAATATCCTTTGGGCGGTAGTTGATAACAAGATTAATTCTTCACACATATATGTATTGTAGATAAATCAAAGAGAGCAGTTGAAACCTTCTTCTCAATATCAGGTTATTAACAGACTATATCATTAATAAAATTGGCGGCAGTGTGCACAGGAGCTCTTCACAATGAAACTTCAAAATTGATAGTAAGAAGCCAAAGCTGGGACAAGCACCCTTCAGCACAGGTTAGCTAGTTAACTACTTTAACAACTCCATACTCTTCCATACTGTACCTGGGGTTAGGCATGGCTGGCGGGCTTAGCTAACTATAGGTCATGTGATATTGTTCAAACACCTGCTCCATGGCACTAACCCAAAATAGCTAGGCTACTTAAGGAGTTTCCTGGCCAATTGACTCTTTCATAATTTCACTGTCAATTCAGTTCAACATCTCCCAATTCAACCTTTCTTAAACAGAATTCTTCAGACTGCCTCACAATTACAAGTATCATCATCTTCTCACACATCTCTTCTGCTATCTTTGATTGCCCTGTTCAGACTCAATTGTGGATTACATAACAGGAGCTGAACATCCTCTTTCTGTTGACCTGCAGAACGCAATCATTCCGTCTTCTCTGTCATTAAATCATCAGGTCTACAAAGCTTTATTCCATTCTTACCCTACTTCCTTCTCACCCTGCCTCTGTGGACAAAACAACCTCATTTCTTCTTCGTTTTATTTCCATTGCACCCAGCTTTGCTCCCCACCAAACAGTCGACATTGTCCCTTATCATATTCTTTACCCCCCTTCTTGAAAGCAAGGGAATCCTGATTACTCTATTCCTCCCCTTACCATGGCGGACGCACTAGCTTCACAGCTGAACAAGACAAAATTGGGGTTTGTTGTCCACTCTGCTAATCTTTGCGGTCCTGAGTGGTCATTAATGAAACAAATACAGGGAAAATGGTACAGAAACCAAGTGGAAGGAACAGCTCAAACTTCCCCCTAAAGATACCAGGACGCAAACAGAGGTGAGCATGGTTATTCTGTAGTGCAGTGCAAAGCTGAGTAGGGCTCAGTGCTGACGACTCGCAGGATGTCACAGCTACCAAGGGGTTAGAGTTCGAAGACTTTTATATCAAGCGCGAATTGATGATGGGCATATTTGAGGCGGGATTCGAGAAACCTTCCCCCATTCAGGAGGAGACCATACCTGTTGCGCTTACTGGCCGTGATATACTTGCCAGGGCCAAAAATGGAACTGGGAAAACAGCCGCTTTCGTCATTCCAACTCTAGAACGCACCAACCCCAAGGTTTCAAAAACACAGGCTCTCATTCTCGTGCCGACGAGAGAGCTAGCGCTTCAGACATCTCAGGTGTGCAAGACCCTAGGCAAACACCTTGGTATTAATGTCATGGTTACCACTGGAGGAACAGGTCTTCAAGATGACATTATTCGACTCAATGATACTGTTCACATCATTGTTGGGACGCCCGGAAGAATACTTGACCTTGCGAGTAAGGGTGTGGCGGATCTGTCTGAATGCACAACCTTTGTAATGGACGAGGCCGATAAGCTTCTATCACCGGAATTCACACCTGTCATTGAACAATTACTGTCATTCCACCCCAAAGATCGTCAAGTCATGCTTTTCAGTGCTACCTTCCCTATGATTGTCAAGTCCTTTAAGGTACGCACTTCGCCATGATAGCCGTGTAATGAGCACTAACCTCATCTCTAGGACAAACATATGCGGAATCCATATGAAATCAACCTCATGGATGAACTCACGCTACGCGGTATTACTCAGTATTATGCTTTTGTTGAAGAGAGACAAAAGGTCCACTGCTTAAACACTTTGTTTTCCAAACTGCAGATTAACCAGTCCATCATCTTTTGCAATTCGACGAACCGAGTGGAGTTACTTGCGAAAAAAATTACCGAGCTCGGTTACTCTTGCTTTTATTCGCATGCGAGAATGCTTCAACAGAACCGAAACCGTGTTTTTCATGATTTCCGTAACGGTGTCTGCCGCAACCTTGTCTGTTCCGACTTATTGACACGAGGAATTGATATTCAGGCCGTCAACGTCGTTATAAACTTCGATTTTCCGAAGAATGCTGAAACATATCTTCACCGAATTGGTCGTTCTGGTCGATTTGGTCACCTCGGCCTGGCAATCAATCTTATCAACTGGGAGGATCGCTATAATTTGTATAAGATTGAACAAGAACTAGGAACAGAAATCCAACCAATACCACCGTCGATTGACAAGAATCTTTATGTTTACGAGACTCCGGAGACGATTCCACGACCTATTACGAATGCACCCGCAGGGCGTAACCCATCTGCGCAACCAGCTCACAATTCCGATACACAAAGCCGCCGTCAAGGTTACCATACGGGTGGTGGACATGGGCAGACAGCGAATCGACATGCACCCCGTTCATCCTACAGGGGAGGTCGCGGCCAGGGCCACCGTGGCGGCCACCAAGAGAGCAATCGCACAAATCCTGTTTCTGCTCGGTTGAATATGCCAACCTCCACTACTCCGGCTACCTAGACTGCATCAATCTATACAAGCTTCTTAGCTAAGCCGATGTCCCAGGTTATCTCATTCAGTAGGGAAAATCAACCGCATGATATTCAACTATTCTATTTTTGATTTGTTAACGCCCGATATCCTGACCAGTTCCGTCGTGGTCTTTCCACCTCCTACATCCTTCATTTTCCGCTTCCACTGGACTATTTCTCTCCGGCATCCCTTGTACTACTCCGCTGGGTTTTGCTCCCAATACAATCGTTCCTTTTTCAGTGGCTGCCTTGCGAATGTATCATACTACCTTTATACGAACGCGGTCTAAAAAGCTCCGTGCATCCAAATCTTACCAACAGCCGCTGGGGCTGGGCGATATGACTAGAATTCACCTTTCTCATGTCTCTTCTCTTCATGACACCTCTTGGTGGCCGGCTGCGATTCGCATATGAGCGCAAATGGTGAATTGATATAGGCGTTTGGGTCAAACTGTGGGACACGGTGTTCCACTTCAACGGATTGCAGCGTGCGACGAATGAAATTATGGGACTAGATGTGCTTGTTCACCTTGCGCATTAGTCTAGGCTTTGTTTTCTTTCTGGGGTTGCGCTGGGGGAAAGGCTCTGTTTTACACTTTGCATGACTTGTCATTTTGTTGACGGACATATATCAAAAATCCGAGTTACCACCGACAGCCGAAACCTTCATCACGATTTATCTGTATCACCAATTTCCCTGACGATTACATTGAAACCACGTTTGACGACGCCCCGGCAGTTAAACATTTCGCTCTTGCTTCATGCTCAATTGGAGACATCGACAAGCTTCTGTCACTTTCGTGTCGAGAACTTATTCCACTATGTGGTCCTGATAATTATCAAGATTGGCTTGATGGACCGCAATGACAAAATCACACCTAAAAGGAAAGTAAAAGGAAAAACAACCAAAAAAAATCTTTTTTTTCAGAGGATTGATATCTGAGTGGCTTTTGAAACTGCCTGCGGATCCTAGCCCGCCGTCAATAGCTTTTAAATAGCAGCATCAACTAAGATTCATTAAATGAAAACTGATGTCTTCTGACCTTTTACCCCACTAGTTAGAATACTCCACCAAAGCTGTTGATTTGTATAGCGGCGTTCTTAGATTATCGGAATATGGCGGAGAATTGTTCCCCGTTAGCCAGATGATAGTGCAGCTTTGGGGGCTCTCCCACACCGTACTCCGTATTCTGACTTTAGTGTTTTACTCGGTAAGCTTTCTTTAAATACTCCTTGTATCCGCAGCCCGGCTCCGTCAGATCTCCTGGATATAGATATTCGAAACTGGAAACACTATCATTTGACAATTGGTATACCACTACGTCGAGTTGCTTGTCAATCCCAAACTTCCATCATGCCTGCCAGCTCAGATAGCGACCAGAAGTCAAAGGTTGGCGAACCCATATCAAAATTGCCATACCAATGTTAACTCCGCCAAAGCCAAGCAGTTTGCGATCAATAATAGCCGGGTCTACAGCTGGAGCTGTTGAAATTTGTACACATTGTTCTCTTCGCAGATGAACTCGTTGGTCGCTGACATCTTTTAGCCATCACATATCCTGCGGAGTGTAGGTGTTAATGAGACCTCAATCGCTATCCGATTCCCTAACTCTCTGAAATCATAGTCGCAAAAACAAGAAGTCAATTAAACCGGCGATTGCCAGATGGGAAGAAACTACCTTGGCCGCCTTTTGGTAAGGCATGGTATGCGGGATGTACGACACTGATCGTTGGTAACTCATTAAAGGCCGGAATCCGTATGTTCGTCCATTGAGTATCTGCCCTCGGTTTGGGGACGCATTCAGCTTAAATTTTGGGGGATCTTTACAGGCTTCGTTGCATTCGATACGTTCAAGTCTTTTCTTCAAGATAAGGATGGCAAAATATCTGGTCCTCGAACAGTGCTCGCAGGCTTCGGTGCAGGGTTCACTGAGTCCCTCCTCGCAGTCACGCCCTTTGAGAGCATTAAGACACAACTGTTCGTGCTCCTTTACTTCTGCATCCTTCTCCTATCGTATCGAACTGGATCCGGTCAACGTATGTCTAACGAGACGCAGAATAGATGATCGGAAATCCGCAAATCCTCGAATGCGAGGGTTTCTGCATGGAACATCTGTGATTTTCCGCGAGCAAGGCATTCGAGGGTTTTTTCAAGGATTCGTTCCCACGACAGCGCGGCAAGCCGCTAATTCCGCTACGCGGTTCGGAAGCTACACAACCCTCCGTCAATTTGCCCAGGGATACGTTGCACCGGGAGAAAAACTCGGTACGCTGAGTACCTTCGCTATCGGAGGCATGGCTGGGTTCATAACAGTGTATGTTCAATTATCCTTTCTGAACATCAAAAGGCTAACACAATACAGATATGTCACTCAGCCACTAGATACTGTCAAGACAAGGTGAGAGTGCCTTCCTGTTATTTCTTGTTGATGTTAGAGTTGCAAATACACTAACGTTCAAACAGAATGCAGTCCATTGAAGCAAAGAAGAATTATAAGAACAGTTTCACATGTGCTGCCAAGATATTCAGAGATGAAGGGATCTTGACTTTCTGGTCTGGTGCTGTACCGCGACTTGTGAGACTGATTTTAAGTGGCGGAATTGTATTCACTATGTAAGTTTGCTTGCTGCTGTCTTTCTGTCTGCAAAATAATTGCAAGCTGACCACAGCTCTGTACAAGGTATGAGAAAACAATGGAAGGATTGGACACACTTGATCCAGAGAGAAATTATATCTAAAAAAGTATCTGCAAATGAGCCATTGATTCAGATATCCTTGTACAAGTATGCCTAAAATTGAGGAGTTGAAGGCTGAGCTTTGATATAATTTTTGGTTTTACATGGGCCATAATGAACTAGAGCTCTATTGTCTAGAACCGTGATAATAGACCAATATCTAAATTCTGTAACTGGTAATCCAGGTTTTTAAGTAACTGCTAGGTATCATTTTTTGTCCAGCCTTTTACCCGATATCTCTGTTTGCCTCAGCTCTTCTTCCACAGACAAAGCTTCAACCTCTTGATCCACGAGCCAAGTGTTCACACTATTCATGATCTTGTCAAGTCCTTCGCCACCGTCGAGCACACTTGCTAAATTATAAACTGTCAAGCCACTCCGATGGTCTGTGCAGCGATTTTGCCCAAAATTGTACGTCCGAACCTTATCTCCTCTGCCCATTCTCGCAACTCCTCCCATGATACCCCTTCGTAATTTGACAAGCTCTTGTTCGCGTGATTCACGTCTTATCTGGGCAATTCGAGACCGAAGTAATCGCCAGGCTTTTCTACGGTTGTCATGTTGCGAACGGGATTCTTGCATGGCGACAACAGTGCCTGTTGGGACGTGGGTAAGCCGTATAGCGGATTCCGTTTTGTTTACGTGCTGGCCTCCAGCGCCGCTTGCACGCATCTTTTCGGCCTGCACGTCTTGTGGATCAATATAGTAATCCGAATTTGGGTCATCGAAGTTTAGAGCACCATCGTCCTGCTCCGAGAAACTAGGCAGGATCATGACGCTTACTGCACTAGTATGGACGCGACCCTTCGTCTCTGTCGCTGGAATTCGTTGAACCCGATGCACCCCGGCCTCGGTACGGAGAATATCATAGCTCGCGGGGACCTCAATTTCAATAACAGCTTCGGAAAGCCGATCCTCGGAGCCGCTACCTCCACAACCATCCTCTGTATCTCTCTTCAGAATTTTTGTTCGCAAACCACGGCGAGAGCAAAAGGCTAAATACATTCGCAGAAGCTCTGAGGCGAAGAGACTGGCCTCATCTCCGCCTGCACCCGGTCGAATTTCAATCAAGCAAGGGAACTCGGCGAATGGATGCCGTGGGACCAAACTCTCTTTCAATTTTGCTGACAAACTAGAAAGACTTGAAATGGTTGCTTTGAGGTCTTCCGATGCTAGGTCTCGAAGCTCCGGGTCCCCAGATGAATCATCGAGCAGGATATTCAATTCGGCTATGGACTAAGGGTGATAAGAAGCGGTATTTCAACGTCTTAGTATGACTTGATGAACATACTTCATGCGCCTTATCCCACTCTTTGAGAGCTTGGGCAGCTGCTGTTAATTCTCCGACTCTTTTAGCATTTTCTTTGTCGAAAGAGCCAGCGAGGCGTTCCGAGAGAGCCGCATGCTCTTTTGCAAGATTTTTAGCGCGGGTTAAAAGAACAGGAGTAAGCAGCGACTCTGGAGTGGCTATAGTGATAAATCAGTTAATCGCTTCAACAAGAGGTTGGTTAGACTGTGCCTAGTGAGAATTCGTACTTGTGCTGTATAGCCGTACCCATTTCCTCAATTGCTTTGGCTCACTGAGACGTGTATACCGGGACAGACATCTCGCGCACACCCATGGAATACTCAGCATGGTCTGTCAGTTCAGCCTTGACAATCAACCTTAACACTGAGTACTTTTTCTAATAAATCTCAAGAAATCCCTGGAGGGTAATAACTCCTGTTTGCTTACATCAGCTACAGTCAGCTCCTTAACTTAGTTAACTATAACTAGCGGCTAACTAGTTAACTAACTAGTAGTTATAAGTTGACACTGATAACGATAAGGAATGGAAAGCGTGGCCACATCTCATCAATAAAATATCCCTTGTCCGCCCGCAACGTGAGACTTCTCGTCTCCCTTTTATCTTTCTGTTGTTCCAAAATGTGGCCAGTCTGTCTTTGGAAACTTTGCTGATCTGCCTGTTTTCTTCCCGCCAGTACCCTTTATGCTCGTTTTTTAAGTTGTCCAGTATCAAGAGGCTTGCTTCACTATCATGATCATGCGGTTTCAATCTGTCACTTTGCTCCTTGCCATCATTTCTACTGCAAATATCCAAGCATCCGAGATTCCTTCGGATCTTCCAGTTTCATCCCTGATATCTACAGCAAAGTCTCATCTGGCAAATGGGGCTCCTCGTGATGCACTTCCTTTTTTTGATGCGGCAATCTCAAAAGACCCAACGAATTATTTAACCATATTTCAACGTGGAGCAACATATCTCTCTCTGGGAAGGAACTCTAAAGCCGTCGAGGATTTTGATCATGTATTACGACTCAAACCCGGGTTCGAAGGTGCTCTGGTGCAGCGAGCCAGGATTCGTTCTAAATCTGCCGATTGGGCCAGGGCGAAGCGAGATTTGGAAGCTGCCGGAAATCTAGGGAAAGCCGAATTAGAGGAACTGGAGGAGGCAGAGAAAGCCGCAACTTTGTCGGAAAAAGCTGAGAGGAAAGGTGACTGGGAAGCTTGTATCTCTCAATCTGGCGTAGCAATCCTTAAAGCAGGCACATCTCTACCCCTTCGTCAGCGCCGAGCGAGATGCCGTTTCGAACGCGGGGAGGTTCAAGAGGGTATCAGCGATTTGGCACATGTTTTGCAGATATCCCCAAGCTCTGTGCAACCGCACCTTGAAATATCCGCAATGCTTTTCTACTCTTTAGCGGACACCGACCGGGGAATTGCACAAATACGAAAGTGTCTTCATTCTGACCCAGATTCGAAAGTATGCAGCCGCATGTTCAGGAAAGAAAAGCAGATTTTCAAATTGATACAACGTCTTGATAAGCTTTTGGAGCAGCGGAAGTTCAGCAGAGCCGTGGACCTATTGGTAGGCTCAAAGGAGGAAAGCGGGTTAATCGATGACGTGAAGAGCGAAGTGGCGTCTGCTCGTGCCGATGGCTATATACATGAGAATGCCCCTGATAAACTTCACGCTGATTTGATTGAGAAGACGTGTGAAGCCTATCGAGAAGTTAGTACATCGTCCCAAGATAAGCACTACATCAAACATGCTAACAATTGATTTCTATCAGATGAACTCCAAACGCAAGGCTAGACCCTTCTGTTCCGATACCCTCAAATTTAATCCGACCTCTCTTCACGGCCTCCTGTCAAAGGCGGAGAGTGAAATAGACGGGGGTGAATATGAAGCTGCCTTACACACTCTCAATGTTGCCCACGATAATCATCGAGACTCTCAAGCGATTCGTGCCCTTCATCAGAAAGCCCAGATTTTGCTAAAACGATCAAAACAAAAGGATTACTACAAGGTGTTAGAAGTGGACCATGAAGCCGATGATGTGACCATCAAACGCGCTTATCGCAAACTCACCAAGCAATATCACCCAGATAAAGTTAGGTTGCAAGGAATATCCAAGGAAGATGCTGAAAAGAAGATGGCAGCCATTAATGAAGCGTATGAAGTTCTCTCAAACCCAGAACTGAGAGCGCGGTTTGATCGGGGCGATGATCCGAACAACCCTGAAAATCAACAAGGGCATCCGTTCCAAGGTAGTCCGTTCGGGCCTGGTGGTGGAGGCCAACAGTTCTTTTACTCTCAAGGGGCAGGCGGTTCGAATTTTAAATTCACCCAGCAAGGGTTCGATTTTCCAGGAGGTTTCCACTTTGGCTAATTTCACCTTTCCCGAGCTAATAATTTTATATTTATTCTGCTTATTGTATACACACATAGGCCATTCTATTATCCATTGTACATACATACTCCGTACTCCATACATACATACAATAGCTCGTTGGCAAATACTACATGATATAATTCTACATAAACGAGGTCCTGTTGATAGTCCATGTGGGGAATTTGTTCAGAATTGGACTGTCATTAAAAAGAGTCAGAGGCCAGTCAAATGCATTCAGGAAGCTGTCCGCAGCCATTTTCAAAAAGTGTATTGATTGATTGATTCCAGACACAGGCTCCTGTTGTTTATGACCTTTCATAATGTCTCCTGAAAGAGAGTAAAGTGTGGACCAAAACAATTTCGCATCCAAAAAAGTAGCTCCTGCATGTTCCAGAGTGATTGATATCGTTGCCATGGGTAAACACAGGCAGCAGACACAAAAGCAACATACATAACACAGAAGTATCCTGTACACATTGAGATGAATACTTAAAAAAAGAGGTAGTGTGGATAATATAATGGGGTCCAAATTAGTAAAAAAAAACATTTTCCACCAAACCAGAAAACTGATTCCCAGGGCACATTCAAATTATTCCCAATGCACGAAGTGTTTTAGTGAACTGTCCCTAAGCCAAATTACGGACAGAGAAGACTGAACTGAGGATAGGCTCAGTTGGTTTATGGAGCATCAGTTAGTGGAACATAGCTGACCCCGAATATCTTTTCCTTGTGAATTGAACCATCCTCCCCCTTGTCAACAACCCAGACATACTGCGGACCACCCAATTTGAACAATCGAGAACCCCCATTTTCTCCTGCTGACTCAACTGGAATGAACATTCGACCAGGTGCTTTCAGTTGTTCTAACAGAGCGGGATGGATGGTTGTTGCAGCGGCTCCCACATGGATGGCATCGTACGGCCCCCCTTCTGGCCAGCCCAAGCGACCATCTCCAGTGATGAATTTCACTTTACCGGACTCTAGCAGTTCTCGACCGGATGCAGTTTTGGCCATATTTTTGTGGGACAAGTCAACTAGGCCTTGGATATGGTCAATGCCGATGACACGGCCATCTGCAGATGATGGAGGGGACGAAGAGTCCGTGATTAGGTTTGCGAGAACGTGGGTTAGGTAACCTGAGCCCGATCCAATGTCGAGCACATGGGACCCGGAATGCAGGAAAGGAAGAAGATACTCGCAAGCATGGCCATGCATGTGTGGAGCTGAGATAGTGGCCGAGTGTCCTATGCTCTGGGGTGAATCGGCATACGGATTGGAAGGTGAGTAGTCAGCACGGTCAACCTGCGCAATTGTTAGGATCATGGAGCATCGAATGCATTCCCTTGAGATCTGGAAATCGGTCACCTAAACATACATTGAGCATAGCCTTTTTGACTCTTTCGCTTTTTATGAGACCTGAGTCAAACAGCTTATTGACTAGCTGTGCGTTGGTTGTACCAGAACAACACCAAGCCATTGACGCATAGGATCTCCTGAAGAGATACAAAGTGGCAGGAGGTGGCCTTGCAGGAAGACACAGATTGGGCAAAAATCCGGCAAGATATCCTTCAATCAAAGCTTGGTAGATTGCAATGAGCAGGGCACAGAGGCAAGTTACGGAACAAAAGCTGCGAAACAGCACTTTTACGAGACGGAAATACTGTTCTGCAACAATTTCTCCCTAAAAAGATAGCTGGCTATCAAAGAGAAGAAAAGGGCATCGAGAAGATATGACAGTTATAGAAGATACCAGACAGATGACTTTCTGCGAATTTGTACCTTTAAGAATGACACTATAGCCCTCGGGCGGAGAGAGATGGAGAGGAAGAAGCGATGACGTTTTGATTTTGTCAGAGACGCTTGGCATCTTTGAAAAGGGTGGACTGAAACTTTATTGAACCTGACCTAATGATGATTCATCATCTATGGCTATTATGTCTCTTGACGGATTACGGAGTATTGAGAGAGAAATCAAAGCATCTACTCCGTATGTGCGGACATACCGAGGAGATGAAGATCATGCCTGTGGAAAAGGGGGGACTAGTTATAGCAGTTACCCCTCAAAGTAATGCTTATTAGATGACACTAAAGCATTATATGGGGAGGAATCAGAAGGGAGTACTCCGTACGGAGTATCCTAACTGCTGTTCCTATACCCTTTTTGAGCCGGCTCCATGGTTAGACAAACTGAACCTCTTCATCACCTTCAGCGACAGCTTCTTCATCTTTTCCTCTATTCTCATTTTTAATTTCATTTCCCCCTCCATTTCCTTTCTCGCCTTCCTTTACTTCGTCATTCTCGTCCCACGCCAGATCATCTCCCTCTGGTCGGGTAAAAAATTCATGTCGCAAGGCGTCCTTTGCACTGAGCCTGCTTTTCGGCTCCAGTTCCAAAAGGAGGTGCAGAAGCCTTACTCCTTGCTTTTCTCGCCCGGTGAGTTCTTCAACACAACTAGACCATTGCACGATCTTTTCCCAAGTGAATCCCTTTTCTCCAATTGTAGGAATGGTGGTTTCGAAAACCTGGCCGTGGAGCTCTGCGCAAGATCTCATCCTGCGACTTCCGAATATGCTAGCTAGCTCGATCACGGCATCTACATCATCAACGGAGTGAAAAAAGGGAAAACGGCGTCCCACGAGTGTTAGTAAAATTACACCCACAGACCATATGTCAATTTTAGTTGTCTGCGATGTGCACTTGAACAGTACTTCCGGCGCCCGAAAACCGCGAGTTCCAGCTCGATTCGCCCGGCGGGACGGCCGAGAGTCGTTTTTCGGATAACCGGTCAACGGGGGTTGTGTAGGGCCATAAATGCGAAGCACTCGCTCCACAGCATAAGTATCAGAGCAAAAGCACGGTTCTCCGCTATTATACTCGCGCTGATTTGTCGACAATTAGCCAAGGCAACTAATTGCATCGACCCGGGTAGTGCGAAATGCGATAAGCACTCACCTCAGCTAACCCAAAATCCACGAGAACGCCGCGGCGATGCACTGGGTTATATAGAAAGTTGCTACGCTATGGCATCAGAATTGTGTATTCCCCGAGCGTAAAAGGAGAGAATTATACAGACGTTGGTTTGATGTCCCGATGTATGATATTCTCTCGGTGAACAGCAAAAAGTGCGACAAGAAGAGACCGAAGATATAGTCGCATATCTTCTACTAGAAACGTACGGTACAGCACTCGAAAATCGGCGTGGGGGAAATATGGCAGGACTGCAACAACCTGGTCGAGACGTCGAAACGCGGTGATAATAGGGCAAACCGACGTGCAACCCCGTAGGCTCAGCAATAATTCTAACTCGTTTTGAATTCGCGAAGGGCTGCTGGTCACATATATCTTCTTCAATGCGACATAGTGTGCAGGCCTTTTTGTTCTCGCTCTCTGCACTGAGAAATCTTGAGTGTCCCCGAGACGACGCCGTTTGTAAGGCATCTGATCATCATCTTCAGGTTCTTTCTCTTCGAAGTCCCAATCATTGTGGTAGCGATCATAGAGCAAATCTTCTGCTTTATAGACAGTTGAGAAGGTCCCTTGCGTTCAGTAATGTCAGCTATATGAAAGTTATCAATACGGGCGGGATTCAAGCGTATCCATGGCCAGATTAAAATAGAATAAGAACGGCAATGAACATTCAACGGACCTTCTCCAATGCGCCGGATCAGCCGATATCGGCCGGAGAATCCCTCGAAGCTGGCTTCGAGTTTCTTCATATCCTCGATTACCGACTCGTCTGTTTCCTCTTGGTCACTGTCATCTGGGTCTCCTCGTTCTGAGACACCCTGCACATCTTCATATTCATCACCAGAATCTGACAGTTCTGTACAGCCTTTGTCCTCCATGCTAGGAATTGGAGCCAAGTTCCTGTTGAATGTAGATGCCATTTCTCTTCACGAGTAGACTTAAAGTATGAATCCGAGGTATTAGGATCGTAAAAGAGTGGGAGTTAAATAAAGGCTAGAGAGAGACCAAGAATCTGGAACTTGGTGTCCTGAGCGGAATGCCTATGAACGGCGCGTCGTGTTTTCAGCAGTCGTGCTCAATCATCACAAATGTTCACCCGCGACTTCACTTGGCTAGAGATCTGATAGGGAGATTGGAAGCTTGTGCTCTTCTCAACCAGTAATACAGTAAATATCGTGTCGACAAATCTTTGTAACCAAGCAATGCTCCACTGGGATGTTCTCGATCTGTTGGAATCGGCGATATATTGGCACGCGCACCGTGTCTGGCGTGTGTGTAACTTATCAAAGCGGCATGGAAACTCTCCCGAAAACAAACTAGTTAGTTATAAGTTATTACCTCCGTGGTACGGCCAACAGATGGGAAGTAAGAAGCTTGAACCAAGAAGGAATCTGTCTCCCAAAGCCCAGCAACTAGCTGGTAAAAGTACGAAGTAAAAAACAGTGATAAAGCACCAAAATCCCTATAATTCGCACTGTACGGAGTAACTCACCAAGCCGTCAAGGTAGTTAGTTACTCTAACCGTTTCTGGCGAAAGCCAGCGCCGCTTGGCTCGTCTTAAAGAGGGAAAATGCAAACAAACCCGACTCCCGCAAACCACAACACTCCCACAAGAAGCCGCCTTTGATTTCACGACCTATTGCCCATTGTCACCCACGCCCTTTTCGGTGCTGGATATCCCTCTCATGGTATTAACACCCTGCTCGTAATTATGGATGAAAGGTTGGACTTCGACATCAATGAATCCTTGAAATATTATCTCAGCGACCCGACCTCTGTTCCCACCCCCGAAGCCGATTCAGAACTCTTGGATTGCGAGTCAGATCCCGAATCGTTGACACTTCCTTTAATCGATGGGGTTTTGGATTCCATAGTCGATACAGTCGCCGAGAATCCTGATGGACTCTCAAAACGTGGATTCTTTGATTCGCTGCAATTTCTACTCAAGTGTGCACCTACTTTTCGTAACCTCCAACAATATCACGGACTGGGACATGATTCTGAATTATCTGAACAATATAGATTCTCCGCTGTCCTTCCCACTAAAGCTTTGAGCAAAGTTTTAGACCTTATTGTTTCAGGGCTCGCCGTCGAAGCTGATGTCGTCCACAATGACCTCGAATCCGATGAAACCGATCTTATACCCCACCACAAACAGCTACTAGAGGTGTACGCATTTTTGCTTCAATGGGCACTCTCTGCCGTGGAAGCCAAGATGGCAGAGAAACCGGCCGCCGCAGCACCTGCCAGACGAGGGGTGGGAAAGTCTTCCAAATCGAAAGCGGCGGCGAAAGAAACGACCTGGGATGCGGCGGCACAGTTACAGATCGCCATGGAAGTCATGTGCAAGGTATTGAAATTGAAACTTAATAAGATATTCATGACAACTTCCGATCGAGATACCTTTGTCAGCCTATTCACACGCTCCATCTATCTTATTCTGGAGAGCGAGCAACGCGTGAAGACCTTGAGTATCCGCATGCATGCCTTTAAAGTCTTATGTATTGCCGTAAAACATCATGGCCATGCATTTGGTATAATATCGCTCTCTCCTTTTCGGCGTTGACTGAAGAATCTAACAGTAATATTCTCTAGGCGCTCAGACGTCAATTGTCCAGAGCCTTACGTACTTCGAACATCTCTCGGAACCCATGGCAGAGTTTCTGCACATTCTTGCAGAGCAGTATGACTATCCACAGTTATCAGATGAAATATTAAGGTCGGCTTGAGCGTCGAATAATCCATGGAATCGGACGCTCACATTTACTACAGGGAATTAGCGAACAAAGAGTTCAACCCCAATGATACCAAAGGACCTAAGTCCGTTTCAATATTTATTACAAAATTGTCAGAGCTCGCCCCGCGATTAGTTATCAAGCAGATGACATTATTAGCCAAACAACTCGACAGCGAGGTAAATCTGTGATATTCTGGCTTTTTCTTTCAGCCTTCGTGCTCCGCTGCTTACTCTGGTCGTCATCTAGGCTTATACTTTACGAAGTGCTGTTGTTGAAGTTTGTGGCAATCTTATAACCGATCTCAGCAAGCAAGATGAGAGGAGTGAGAATGCAAAAACTCAAATCAACTCATTTTTCGATGTCTTAGAAGAACGATTTCTTGACGTGAACCCGTTCTGCCGATGTCGCGCCATTCAAGTTTATATGAAGTTGTGTGAGTTGGATCAAAAATTTCCAAAACGACGCCAGACGGCCGCAGAATTAGCTGCCAGAAGTTTAGAGGACCGAAGCAGTCATGTTCGCAGGAATGCGATCAAATTGCTTGCTAAATTAGTTTCCACCCATCCATTCAGTGTCATGCACGGTGGACAACTGGCGTACAAAGAATGGGAAACTAGACTCGAGGCTGTTGAGTCCGAACTTAACGCCTTGAAGCCTCCCCCTGAGACTCCTGGATTGGCGGAGGTCGGCTTGGAGAATACAAATATAGATAGTGAGCTGCTGGACGATGCAACGCAGCTACCGGACGAGTCTCCCTCGAAGGCGCCGAGAATGACCGATGAACAAAAAGCTGCAGCTATAAAGAAAGCAGAAGAGGAGGCAGCGACATCAGAAATGCTTGCGCGGCTGCAGCTAACAAGAAAATACTATCTCGAGGCAATACGTTTCATCGAAGTTTTACATTCAGCGTCTCAGACTGTCTCTCAGTTGCTCTCATCCCGGAACAAAAGCGAAGTAATTGAGGCAATGGACTTTTTCGTCGTGCTCGATGCATATAAAGTCGAAACCGCACGGTTAGGTATTCGAAGGATGCTTCGTCTTATTTGGACAAAGGGAAACAGTGACGAGGGAAAAGGGGTACAAAATCACCTGATCGACTGTTACAAGGGTCTGTTCTTTGATGCACCAGATTCGTTCAGTGCAAATGATGCAGCGAATTATATTGCCCGCAATATGATAAGTTTGACTTTCGGTGCCACTCCAGCGGAGCTCACTTCTTTGGAGCAACTTTTGAGCATGATGATGAAGGCAGGACATATTTCGGACCTGGTAATTGCCAAACTTTGGCAAGTTTATGGAGTTCAAAAAAGAGAGATCTCTCGAACTCAAAGAAGAGGCGCCATAATTGTTCTCGGCATGCTTGCGCTAGCGGATCCTGCCGTTGTTGTGAAAGAGATTGAAACTATGTTACGGATTGGTCTAGGGGTCCTGGGCCGAGCTGACCTCGTTTTGGCTAGATATACTTGCATCGCGTTGAGAAGAATGAAGGCTGGCCGTCAAGCAAAGACAGCAGAAATTACTTCTCCAAGACTATCCAATGACCATGTCGTCTTGACCAAGTTAGCGGCCATGACAGAAGTCGTTTCTGACAGCAAGGAATGGTACGGTGTAGCTGAACAAGCAATCAACGCTATTTATGCTCTCGCCAAACACCCTGACTCTCTTTGCTCCGACATTGTACGACGAAAAACCAAATTAGTGTTCCAGCCACACGTGTCCTCTCGGAAGTCTCCGCCCACTGAAAATAGCGACACCAGACCGCGTACCCCTGAAGTCCAAGTGGCCTCACAAAACGTGACTCAGATGACCAGTGCAGCTGGATTGTCCCAACTCCTTTTCATTATTGGTCATATCGCCATAAAGCAGATCGTTCATCTAGAATTTTGTGAACAGGAATTTAAACGCCGGAAGGCGGAGCAAGAAAAGAACAAAACTGCTAATCCAGCCTCTCGGAACCAAACTGATTCGCCTGAGAATGATGAACTGGATCTCATTGGAGGTACAACCGAGGATGATTTCACTGAGGCTATGGCCCATATCCGGGAACGTGAGCTGCTCTTCGGCGAGAAATCTCTGCTCACCAACTTTGGCCCGCTCGTGGCCGAAATATGTGCAAACAACAATACGTACTCTGATCGAAACCTCCAGGCAGCAGCAACTTTGTGTATGGCTAAGTTGATGTGTGTCTCGAGTGAATATTGTGAGAGAAATCTGCCACTTCTGATCACGATAATGGAACGATCGGAGGATCCCATTGTTCGAAGTAACGCGGTTATAGCGCTCGGGGATATGGCTGTCTGTTTTAATCATCTTATTGATGAGAACACGGATTTTCTTTACCGAAGACTCAATGATGACGAAGTCTCGGTCAAACGCACTTGCTTGATGACCCTTACTTTCTTAATTCTCGCCGGCCAGGTCAAAGTCAAAGGCCAGCTGGGCGAAATGGCCAAATGCCTAGAGGATGAAGATAAAAAGATTGCTGACCTTGCTCGGATGTTCTTTACTGAACTCGCCACCAAGGATAACGCTGTGTACAACCACTTCGTCGATATGTTCAGTCTCCTGAGCGCGGAGAAGAATCTCGATGGGGATTCATTGCGCAGGATTATGAAATTTTTAGCTGGATTTGTGGAGAAGGTATGTAGCTATCACATTGCTTATACATCTTTATCACTCCATGAATTTGTTGTTAACTCTGTTAATCTAGGATAAACATGCTAAACAACTAGCTGAAAAGCTTGCTGCAAGGCTTGCTCGATGTGACACTGAAAAGCAGTGGAATGATGTTGCCTATACTCTCAGCTTATTATCTCACAAAAATGAAGAGATAACCAAGACAGTC
This sequence comes from Byssoonygena ceratinophila, assembly GCA_001430925.1. Taxonomy (NCBI): domain Eukaryota; kingdom Fungi; phylum Ascomycota; class Eurotiomycetes; order Onygenales; family Onygenaceae; genus Byssoonygena; species Byssoonygena ceratinophila. The sequence continues at coordinate 53,522 of LJPH01000325.1, forward strand.
AGTGCTGGCTTCAAAGTTGTCCAAACAACAGCATAGCAAAGCAAAGGGAATCTATCTCATTTTGATGGGCGCAAGCAGCATTTTAGATGTCATAATGGTTTTAAGCATACTCTTACAACTGGCGTTGAATAACGGAAATCCGAGTCTTTAATTGGTTTTGGCAATGCGGTGGCGCTTGTTTTCTCTGGTTTGACCTTTTAGGAGACTGTATAGGATTTCTGCTCCAGGTGCTTGCACTTCACAATCAACCTACTCCTGAATCCTGACTGCTCTGAAAAAAAAGTTTTTTCAGTATTATAAGGGTGCAGGTAAAGTGATTAGCCACACGGGGTCAGTAATGAGAAGGGAGTCGAGTTCTGATTGAAATGGGAGGCCTTTTGAAGTCCATTACCCTAACAATATATAAAACATTGCAACAGGGATAAGTTCTATATGCCAGTTGTCTGTCATGTCAGATCCGCACTGTTGTTAAACAAATACAGGAGATTTCTGCACTTTGAAAAAAGAAGGCACAATGAGAAAGCTGCCCAAAAAATTAATGATAAGCAAGATCTTTACACTATTATAGGGAGAAGAGAATGAGAGGCAAACAAGAGAGACTGAATATTTCGCAATCATGAGACATAAATTTGAAAAGGGTGTACTGCTCCCAAGACATGAGACGCGATAAAATAAATCAGCAAAGCATTAACTAGAGATGCTGTATTGTGATAACAGATATATCCTCTCATATCCAAGGATCCAAGGGTAACTTGATTCCTTTAATCAACTCTCATTATAATCATTTCTCTATGTCACATCTTTCTCCTCAAGTGTGTAGTCTCCCCTATGGAGTCTTTCCAAAACCTTTTTGCCGTCAACAGTCAACTCGGGTCTCCCTGAGGGGTCAACAGGGACCTTGAAGAAACGCGGATTCCATTCGTGATTTCTCTCCATCCTTATTGCTGCTCTCACTCTCTGGCGTTCTTCTAGCTCATGCTTTCGCTGTGTTGCCAGATTATATTGCCTAGCATGGATGGCTTTTGTGACCCCAGACCAGCATCGGCGTGATTCGTTGGATAGCTGAGCATCCTCTGGCGGAACAACCTTAGGTACAGGATGAAGAGGTGAAACATCGATAAGGAGGTGGCGTTCATCGGAGCCAGCGAGCGTGAAGTACACTTTCCCATGCCAGCTGCCATCGATTCTTGCCAGTATATCAGTTTCGGGTACTTCCTTGATCTTTTTCTTGTTGTCGTTCCTAGGATCGTATCGAAAGACAACACCGACCACTTTATAATGTGATTTGCCGAGCCAACCGTCATCAAGATACTGCAAAATGACCTTTATCCTGGTCTTGGGACAGGTGACATAGCACGTATCCGCGACAAATATTGATAAGGAACCCCTGAGCCATCCCCCGATGTGAGCTGCAGGATGAGTAAGGCGATATTCTTCGTTATCCCGCTTTTTTAAGTTTACGAAAATGCCCATATTGTTCTGCCCGGGGGCGATTCGAATGCTTGTGCCGCTGAACTTTGCGGTAATCTGGTCGAACCCACGGGCAGTGATCCCCCGCTGTGGACAGTCGGCATAGAACGCTGACACAGGGGGGTGGTGGGACGTTTGCTCGGTGATGTATGCTATTCTCACTTTCTCTCCATGACCGACTGTTTGAACGCCAGCTCCAACATCTTCGACTGCATTGGGAAATACAGGTGGCCGGTAATCTTCTGTCTCCCAATAGCACTGCATGCGTGGTTAGCCTCGGTTTCCGTAGGAAGCAACTGCTGCCTCCAAAGGCTCAAAACCAACCCTGAAAAATTCCCCGAGGACGGAATTATATGGTTTGCAAGGCTTGCTTTGAACGTATCTCTGCTGTACTTTTAGTAATCACTGGATCCGCTGTTAGTCGCCAGACTTGCTCACCACATCCTTTGTGAACCAAAATCTTAGAACCTCTAGCATGCGACCCAACTCGTCGTCGGATTTGCCAATACTAAACATGTTAGAAGTGGCACTTTCGGGAATGAAAAGCTCATTGGCATGGGCGTACCTAATTAGATTCTCCGGTCGATCAAGATAATTCCAGTATTCTAGCACGGGGTTTAGCCCTGTCTCATGAAGAGCAAATCAGGACGTGACATACCTAAATTCGGCGTTGGCTCGAGGAGTTGAGCCGGCAAGGAGAAACGAGCAGTTGCGATGTCCGTCACCCCGATAAACCTAAGCGGAAGATAAAAAGAAAGCAGTCAGCCATGCTCGATTCCATAACAGAAGGTAAGACATGTTGCAGAGCGGCGCAAGCCGCGCGTACCTTCGCAAAATGGAGAAGAATGTCCTTAGCCTCGAAGGATCCTCCGAGGCTGGTTTTGTATGGTCAAAATCATGGTCAGTAATATCATGCGGCATGATGGATGTCGTGACAGGCTGTGCTGAAGATGAATCAAGTGTATAGAAAAGATTTTGAGAACAACGGAAGTTGTTAGCAGGATAAGGATTTTCATAATGAGGCAACTGGGCGCAAGATCTGGGGGTAAGTTCGCTTTCGATCCACGGTTGGGCGTTTTGATAACTTGTAGCAAGTAATCAGCTGGATCACGTTTAAGCTTGAATCTGCCGATGCCTAACAGATGTATGGCAGAAATCCCGAATTCCTCGCCATTCCATAGCCCGTGGGCGAGGGTGCTGTTAGAATCCAGTAGAACGTCATGCGTGGGAAGAAAGAGATGATATAGGGCGGATTTCGTCGAAGTTGCGGTTTGGGCCATGTTTGGTGAACGGGAAATGATGTATGTACATCCCTTGTTGCAAACGTCATCGGTCAACTGAACTCAAGTTCGCCATCAAGGGATCGTCATCCCGCTGCACTTCCGTGCTATGCTGTGAAGCCCGGTTAAGCAAGCAGCGATTCTTCGAGCCCTAAGCAATGCCATGTGTCTTAACTTCCTGTCAACCACCGGAACTTCCAAGAAACTTCTGTTATTGAATCACAAAACAGAGATTGGGATGTCGAAATTGCTGTCTGTATTCCTTTTTTTCTCTTCCTTTTTTTGGCGAACGAAACTACTCTTCGACACAAACGGTATATCTGGATCAGCCGTGATATGAAGAAAACACTATCGAAAACGTCATTAAATTAGTATCTATGTATGTACATTCACAAGACATAGCACCGCGGTGTAATGAGATCGAGATATGAGCGGTATTCAACCGGCCTCGCCAAAATCATAATGACCGGTTTCTGAAGCATGGCGAGCGGCGCCGTCCTCCCCAACAAACATTCCTCCACAGACATTGCACTTTACCTGAAACCCTGCGGTATCGGTATAATAATGCCTTTGTTGTAGAATTCGGCATAATTCCACAGCTTTCTCCAAGATGACCGGGTCCGCTGAATCAAAGATCTTTGTATCAAACTCAGGGGGGGCATATGCATGTTTGAAGGGAGGGTCTGAAGGCGAAAGAGCGATCGTATCGTAATGGATTCCGGAATATACCACAATGCACCTTGTCGGTCGACCCTCGTTAAATCGATCGACGCGTAGGGTCTGGACGTCAATGGAGCAAATCTCGATGTCGAAATGTTTACTGAAAATGCTCAGTTCGATTCCGCCGCCCCAAGCGTCTTCAGTTTGGATCCATCGACAATAGTCATCGCGGCTTCGTTCAAGAACCGCTGGGGTGTAGAAATCAGGCTGTTCTTGTATCGTCTGGGCAACAATTGATCGCAGCTCGGTCATGGCATCCATAACACCCAAGACAGCGCTGCCGACGGCCCGAAAAAGGCAGGAGTTGTCATCTGGCATAATGCGAAGGACGACGGTTCCGCTGTGGTCAGGAGAGGGCACTTCAGGCGGGTCGTTTTCGGTGCTTGTTTTTTGTTGATTCAGTGACGAGGGGTGTGGCTGTCGCTCTGACGAGTTTGATGGTTCCGCCGTAGACCTTTGTGCGGATTGCGTGGAAACTGGCGGTGCTTCGTTGGCCGCCTCATCGTTCTTTTTAATGATAATAAGCTGCTCGCCGTTCAGGTCGACACCGACGTCTACAAGACTTGCTTGTCGGCTGAGCTGGTCCAGAGCCAATGATTTCGGTGGATATCCATGCTTGACGTCGAAAGCAGATAAAGAAGTATTTTCTCTGATCTGGTCAAGGAGATCACCAATCGTTGCGGTTTCAGGGAGGGAAATGGTGGATTGGCCCAAGGGGCCTCGGATTCGGACCCGCATGGTTTTGGTTTGAACTATCTAGGACCTCGAGGAGTACAATAAAGTGAAGAATTTCGGATGCAAGCAATAGGCGAAGATGCTTAGTATCCAAAATCCCAGAAATATATGTAGAAAAAGGAATAATATTCACGAGTTCAGTCGGTCGTTGGATGCTTCAGCGGCGCCCCTCCTCCGCCAACTGTCGCAATCCCGCCTTCCATCGTCTGCATCCACCGCTTTTGCCGCGATAAACGCCGGCCACCAAACAAAGGGACATCTGGCCAAGACGGAACAATATATATCCGTCACTATTATGGCTTAGCGCATCACAGCTCTGCAGCAAACAGCGCTAGTGCACGTGAGGACTGGATTGCTCTAAACGCGATTCTGTTGCTCCTCTCACTCTGACAAAATAACATTCTCTCTTCACGCGTTGATTTCACTCCTTGTGGTTGTGATAAAAAAGAAAATTCATTCTTTGAATCTCTGTCGTGCAGTCTTTGGTTTTGTTCATCCCAGACAGTGTAACGCGTGCTCTTCAGCCTCTACCAGTGATGGCGGAGGCTAGCGTTGGGTCTGGCAACCAAGCCAGTCCTGCAGTCGATCCGCCGCCCTCGAAAACCACTGAACAGGCAGACCAAGTTCCTGAGCCGAACCAAATTCCAGCCGAATCGATTGAAGTTGACGTCAAACAGAATGAAGAACAAAGTCAAGTCACAGATGATCAATGGAAGGCAATGTTCGACCTTGTCCTCTCCATCTATGAATACCGTGAACCCGAGTATGTGGAATGTTGCAAGTCTTTTTGATTTGTTTGCTGAGTGCAAGACAGTGGCCATGATCCGTCGAGACTATTTCACCGCAGTGTTAACAAACGAAACGTCCCTGATTACTACGATGTCATCAAGGAGCCGATGGCGCTGAGTATCCTGAAGCAAAAGATTCGAAACCGGTCGTACAAGATCTTTGCAGAATTCGTTAGAGATTGTGCTTTGGTATTTTTCCCAATTGCCATCGCCTCTAATACACTTACATCATTCCCCGCAGGTGCTAACCCCTGGCTTCTGATCTAGATCCCCCACAATGCTCAGACGTACAATCGGCCCAGGTCGCAAGCGTACGAAGATGCGCTCATCATCAAGGTCTGTCACCCTTCGGCCTGCATAATGCTTGCGTTTTGCATTAGCTGACGTACAGATTGCAGGATGTTTTTGCCTTGGAATTCAAGAAACTCGCCGATCAAGGAATAATCCCCGTGGAAACTGCCGAACTGCCGGACTTGGGCGAGATTCCTGAAGCAGATCCACTCCCTCTTGAGGAGGAAGAGGAAGAAGAAGAGGAAGAAGACGATGACGAAGAAGCTGAAGATTCTGACGATGAAGGTGGCCGTCGTAGGCGCAAACGCTTCCGGAGAGGTAGCCAATCTTCCAAACGTGGCGGTAACAAAGACGAATCTCGCAAAAGCACAGATCCCGCAATGCGCAAGAAGAGGGGCCGCCCCCCGCGAGTTGATACCCCCATGGAGGCAAGGATCAAAGCCGTGCTCAAGGGAATCCGAAAACCAAGAGACGAAGGAGGCTTAAAAATCCGGCATTTCGAAAAGTTGCCAGACAAGGCACTGTATCCTGATTATTATATGGAGATCAAAGAACCCATGGCAGTTGACCTCATCAAACGCAAGTCCAAGAGAAAGAAGTATACTTCGGTTGACCATTTCATGAGGGACATAGATCTTATGTTCAACAACGCCAAGGTGTATAATCAACCCGACAGCGAGTTGTATCAGGATGCTGATGATCTGCAAGCCGAAGCCCATCGACTTGCGGAACAAGAAAAAAACAAACCAGACAGCGAATATATTATGGAAGATGGACGGCTTCCGCTTCCCAATGGCATTTCATATAAAGATGAAATTTGGAGAGTTGGCGATTGGGTGCATATCCAGAATCCCAATGATGCAAACAAGCCCATTGTTGCCCAGATTTACCGGACCTGGCAAGATTCAGATGACCAAAAATGGGTTAATGCATGCTGGTATTATCGACCAGAGCAAACCGTGCATCATGTTGACAAGCACTTCCTGCCAAACGAGGTCATGAAGACTGGCCAGTACCGAGACCATCGCATTGAGGAGGTTGTGGACAGGTGTTTTGTGATGTTTTTTACACGTTACAATCGCGGTCGGCCTCGGGGATTTCCACCAGAGAAACAAGTTTATGTTTGCGAAGCCCGTTACAACGAGGAGAAGCATAAATTGAACAAAATCAAAACTTGGGCCAGCTGTCTTCCTGACGAGGTTAGAGAAAAGGATTATGAGATGGATTTGTTTGACGGACCAAGGAAGATAAAAAAGGTTCCAAGTCCTATCAAGCATATGTTGCCAGCAGACGCCAAAGAGACTGACGATCTGCCCAAACCGACTTGGGGGGCTGAGAACGCGCCGCCAATTATTGGAGCCGTTCACTGCCGTCCTCGTGATGAAAACGTGAGTAATTCTTGCCCCCTTCACTGTCTATAATTTTCTTCCTACCTCGCATCCTCCCCGCTCACATTTCTCACCCCGAATCCCAACTCTTTCATGCTTTCTGGCAATCATCTCTCTCTAACTCGCAATTAAAAGGAGTCACCACCTCCAGAGCCAACTCCACCGCCTCCGGCACAACCGACAGTCCAACCGCAACCAAATCTGCCATCCAGACCGATGTCTGCAAATCAGCAAGCACCGCACGCAACTCATGATACAAGACGCGATCCTCGCCTGGGCCCTGCCAATTTCGCACCAGTACCAACGCCATCCCCAGTGCAGCAACCTCATTTGCAACCGGCAGCACAGGCACCCTTGATGCCTTCCATGGCTCAGCAGCCTTTTCAAGTGCACACGCCTGTTGCTTCTCAGTATCAGCCGTCTCAGCCTGTCCAAACTCCACAAGCCCCCCTTGGATACCCTACATACCCGCAAGCTCCGCAGCAACCTTTCCCTATGCCGCACAGTTACCCTGCCCACATGCCAAGTCGCGTTCTGCAGCCCCAAATGGCCATGCCACAGATTCCGAATCCAAATGCAGCAAAATCTCCCGAGTTCATCACCTTGCCTGATGAGATGAACAACGCGATCCCGCCGGCAGTGCGAGAACAGTTCCAATGCGACGACAAGGGCCGCATGCTCTTCTGGAGCACTCCACCAATCGATGTGGTGAATGATCAAGCTGCACCTCTCTCTCATACGCCAGAGTATCTAGCTGCGAGAGCAAGACGCCAGAAGGTCATTGATCGTGTGCGCAAGCGTATTCTCGAAGAAGAGAGGGCACGCGCAGAACAGGAGGCACAACCGCAAGTGAAAGAAGAGGCGAAAGAGGCTGTCAAGGAGGAGACACCTCAGATTAAAACGGAAGACGTGCCGCCCTTCAGATCTTTAAAACTCACTCCTGAAGAATTCGAAAAGGAGTACCTCCGCCGCCAAGCTAGAGAGGCAGAGTTGACCGAAGCATACGTTGCTGGTCGCACTGAAAACAAGGAGGAAGCCAAGGCCATCCTTTCAAATGTTTCCAAACATGCAACAGGCGGCATGTTAGACTTGAAAACCCTCCCTCCTCGTCAGAGACGTTTCGCGGTGAAGGACCAATGGTCTTACTTGACCGAGTCCAAGGGGAAGAAGGAGGATTAAGTGGTCGCGCTGTTTCTTCTCATCTGTTTAGCTTGTCTCGTTTTGTTTTCACCTCTTCTCCCCCTTCTTATCACCCAATCCCTTCTAATGCGTTTAATGCCTTTTCTTCGCTTCTTCCTTTTCTTACAACGTTATGACAGGCCATGAGAAAAACCAGAGGGCATCTCCGGTGGCGTTTTACGGGCGGGTGGATGGCAAAACATCGATTGTACGAGTAGAACTGGGTTCTTTACTTTCCACCCTGGCGTTCTCATGTTACTTCTAACCATCGAAAAGATTTTCTTAAAAAAAATAAAAAACTTTGTATGAGTGACTCAAGTGCCTCCTTTGCCATTTGACAGATATGTGATTTGTATGGGTTCTCAAGGCCACCATTCTCGCAACCATTCCTTCAGGCGGCCGCAGATACGAAACCTGTAATTCATGTTGTTGAAGGCTAATCTAACGCCGCGGTCTCCAATACGGCATTCCATTTCAACACTTCAACATGTCGGTTTTCATTGTAGTCTCGAAACGAGATGATATTTTGCTCCTCTAATCCTTTCTTGCAAGCACAAAAAAGCCGTAGCAAATATATAAAATAAACACCAAATCTAGCACACGAGTCCAATTTATGTTCAAGCTATGCAAAAACGGCCCTCGGCAGAAGAGAAAAAGGGTGGCATGCAAAAGATGAAAAATGATCGTAGACAGTAAGGAAAGAATAGAAAGCGAGATATTTACGTTGAATTTGCAGGAATGATGCCATGCAATATTATGTATGTATGTGCAGGGATTGAACTTATTTGAAATGGAAAACATAAGTATATAGGGCTAGGACAGAAAGGGAGACATGTAGTAAGGAAGAAAAGGAAGGCATTCAGAAATGGATGCATAATCACGTTACGGATTCCGGAAATGTGTTGAAGCGGTTTCGAGAAAAGAATTTGGGCCTCTTTTTAAGAAAGGGTACTGCTTCTTATGGAAGTATTGATAGCGGTCGTAGAGAGAAAAAAACATTGATGCTTGTGTTTCACATCGCGATTTTCAAAAACAAGAAAAGATTGACCAAAAGCAAGACAAGCTTGGACCAAAAAGAGAAATGGGAATCGAAATAGAAATTGACACAGAATAAAAAATCCAATTTTTTAACTCCCCTCCAATGTTCAAGAGTATAGTTTCATTTTTCTTTGAGAAAATGAAGGTCCAAACTATGCCCGTTTCTTGTATACAATATCTTTTGGTGTAGTCGCGGTAGTCGGCGCGTTATTTTGAGACCCAGTAGGCATTTCATTTGTGACAGGCTTCGCAGCCCAAGCATTATTGCGCTTATTTTCCTCTTCTTCCATAGAAAACACCAGATCTCCTTGTTCCTCATCAATTCTGCTCGTGTTCATCGGTGACGACAAGGTACGATCAAGGCGAGATCCTGTAGTGCTATGGCGCGCAGAATTAGGATGTAATGAGGTACCGCTAAGTTGCTGCGTAATCATCGACATGGAAGGTTGACGCGGAGGGCTGGCGATGAACGGAGAGATGTCGCCCGAGCTAGGCCGGCTACCAATCGGGCGCAAACCAGGACTAGATCGCATACTTAACGTCGAGTCGCGTAGTGGCGACCCAACATGCCCCAGCGCTGCTTGATTCTCTTCTTCTTTCTTTTGTCGTTGCTTTGCAAAGAGAGCGCCGAATCTTGATGGACTGGATGCCAATGGGGATCCCACCTTAGCTGGCCCTGTTAATGACAAACCTAGGCCACTGAAATCTCTAGCACCGTGAGAGTCATTCTCTGTCCGCGAAAGTCGACGCATTTTTTCTTGAGGTGTCAACACGTCATCATGGAGGTTGGTGGGCAAATAATCCTCCTCCATAGCGAAATTATCGTCCCAGTCATCCAACACCGTAGGCCGGGGAAGACTGGCTGATAACATTTTCGGCCGGGATACTCGTTGTGAATGCAATATACGGGCAGTACTTGCTTCATCGCCACTGAGGATTGGGGACGAGCTGAGAGTCGAGAATTTCTTCAAGTCCGATCCGAGTGCGGGGTCATAAAGATTACGGAACATGTCTGGTCTATTGGAAGGCGTCGGAGACAGATCAAAGCCAAATCTCGATGGTACGGATGAAGCAACAGGACCGTGACGAGCAATGTAAGATATTCCTTGACTATCGAAAGAAGCGGGAAGGGGAGCATCAAGTGCGGAACGTCCGATTGGAGACATTGCGTGTCGGCCATCATCAGGCGGAGAGCCGTACTTTGAGCCAGTATCAGACACTAAACCGGTGTCAATAATGGGTATGTTGTCATACGGTGGCTGAGGCTGCATTGGATGCTGGGTCTGACCGTGCATCATTTGTATGTCCTCTTGATAAGGGTAGAGTCGCGAACCATGGCCGTTCATTTGTTGTTGTTGCTGCTGCGACAGTAAGGAATTTGCAAGCGCCGAGTCCTGTGGATGATACGGAGGATAATTGACACGTCCGCCCAGGTTGAGATTTCCTCCGCCCATCCCCATTCCAATGTTTGGCCTGTTCACTCTCCGGCCATCGGGTAAGATATGGGCTAGTGCGCATTTCGCTCCGAATTTACAGTTTCCCTAAGAAGGATACATGCATCAGTTTCTTTGTCTGGAATTGTTTCGCCTCCAATGCACCACGAGTTAACTGGAGACGGAGTCGCCACCGAGGACCACCGCGTGTAGGAGCCCCGGAGAAATCAGCAGTACCTTAGTGAAATATTTGCACGGCGCAGAATCGACGGCAGAATCGGTTGAATGAAGGAATGGGCATGCTGGACCTGCTTGACAGGCGCCTTGGCGGAAGAATTTGCAGGGCACATGCTTAGTATCTGATCACGAGAGCAATGTAGTTAGTAAACGCAGCAAAATGAGGGGTAGCTGGACGGCAAAGAGAAGGAAAATGAAAAACGGAGCTGCCTATTACTTTTGCTAGGAGGCGGATTTGGAGGACTGCGGGCCATCTCGAAAGAAGGGACAGATCGTGGCTGGCCGTTTTGTAGATGAGACGCAGGGCCGGATGGGACAGGGAGCGGGGCGCGCCCTCTGGGATCGTTCGCCATTCGATTGGGAGGTCTTGGAGCGCCGTTTGAGAGATGCGATGATGGAGGAGGAAGAGGAGGAGGATTCCTCGGGTCTTGCAGCTGCGGAGGAGGTTGCTGTGGCTGCATTGTGGAAGGCGAGGGATACTGGGGTTAGAATCTTTGTTGTTCTTGTGGGCAAAAAGCTGGGCCCAAGAAAGAAGAAGCAGGCGGAGAGGAGAGAAAAGACCAACCTTCAAGTCAACTCTCTTGTGAACTCCCAGAACCAGGCTACTCCTAGGGAGGTGTTTTTGCTGTGGGAGAATGAACTTACTAGTGACAGTAGCGTTAAACTGAAAAATTTCTGGGCTTTGAGGAGGGGAAGATGATGGCGAAATTCAGCAACATTGTCATCAGCATCATCATCATCAATGCACACACACACACACACACGCACACACTAAATATCCTTAGTTGGTGAAGATGCCAGTCACCAGCAGGCATGAGGGAATAATGGGCAAGTAACTCAATGCAAGCTAATTTCCTGCCTGCCACCAGTGAATGGTTTTGAACAGAAATGGTGAGGAAGAATCCGCATATCTACAAGTCAATCACTGACAACAGCAGCTCAGTCAATTTGGCATCTCGACAACAACAGCTACAGACTTAGAAAACTGCCCAAACTAATAAGCATTCAGCTGTTGTTGGCTTTGCACCCATTTTTACACTATATACACACATTACTGTGCTCACATCAATGATCAATGGTAGAATAACACTCGAAGCTGAGTGAACAAGGGTCATCAGTGATATTAGAGGCTGATATTTCGCTCCCAGGGACATCAGTGTATCATCCAGTGACAAGCCTAGGCTGGGCCAGATGACCTTGAACTGAGGATGTTGTCACCTGGGCTTTGCAAGTCCTTCTACTAAAATTAAAATCCAGTAACTAGCCAACTAAGTAAATGGTCGCACGGTCATGCTTCAAGGGAGTTGGATTCTGATTAATCAACTAACTATGCCCGGCATGCGTATGTCCATCAGTTTGCACATGAAGAGAACCATTGTGACTCGTCGTATTCTCATTGCATTCCATTCCGTGGGCCACACGAGTCACAGGCGCCGGAACCAGCAGGGGCAACATGTGGCTTTGACACCACGAGCATCCCCTTGATTTGCGCCGGGTTGAGATTGTCAATTAGTCAATTGTCCCCCGTGGTCCTGGTAGTCACGCACCACAAATGCCATGTTTTCTGAAACCGTAAACCGTGTCAGTGTTCGGCTCTTAGTCAACTCTGAATCCAAGCTAAATAAACTGTTGTTGAGAAGATGACCGTCAAAGAGAGAACTGCATAACTAGTTACCGCTTCCTCGGCTGGTGACAAATTCCCGCCTTCTTAGCCGAATACTACTACTATGGTCGACACTTAGGGATCTCCGTATCTATTCGCCGGTGCACGATGTTCCTTGACATTGCGTTGCGATACTTTCTATTGAAGGGTTGTTTGACTCATTCCATGCTCACAGACTCCCTTCTAACCCTAGAGACTCCCACAACTCCTCCTTTCCCTGTATGGACTCTGGCAGCACCTCTGTGCACCTCATCCACATCTCATTGCATATCTTCTTTCTCGTCGCCACGTGTTTCCGCCATGCTTTCCATTCCTTTTCCAGATGAGCCTTTTCCTCCACAGATACGGCCCTGGCTTCCGCTGCGCTCGCCTTGGTTGGAGCTAGACGAGCCAGCAAACCCTCTTTTTTATCCTCTAGAGCAACGACGTGTTCGCGTAGCTCAGAGGTAGATACCCTCGCATTCAGGGTAGTGAGCTCTGCCTTTAGCAGTTTCTCCTGGGCTTTGGCAGAAGCAAGCTGGCCTTTGATGGTCTCAATATCCTGATCAAGTGCTGCAAGTTCCTCTGGAGTAGCTTCGTCCGCCGGGTCCTGAATTGTATGGTACACAATCTGCTTGCCTAGCATAACAATAACTGTGGATGAGCATGTGTTTTTCGGATTGCGGTGCTTCTAAGACGCTTGCGACAAGTATTACCAGAGGCTTTGCCTTCCACTTGCTTCCTCTCATGCAATTCCTTCAATGCCTTTACAGCGTAGGCTAAGCGTGGCTTTGTAAGCGTTCCTTTTTTTCCGCGACAGATAATATATTTGAAATATTTACCCTTTGTTACCTTGTTATGTAGGTTGGCACTGATGTCAATCGCCTGATGCCTAATTAGCATTCATCCAGTGCCTTTATAGCACCGATATCAGACATACTGAATAGGGTCGACTGCAATATATGAATCAGAATCCCGGGTCAGTAGAGAGCTCCGAAAAGTCTTCTCGGTGAAGGACCGTGGCTATAGAACCACTTACTTCTGCTGGCCTACTCGAGATGATATTAGCCGTGCTGATGATACACTCCTCACCCTGGTATGGGAAATACTCACGTAGATATTCCAAAATCATCGCAGTTCCTAAAAATATCACAACACCAGTTAGTAGCTGCGATGATCCAAAACCCAACAGTACGCCACATTGAAGATATATTGAAGCCACTCAACCACAATGGGAGACAGGAAGGTTAGATGAAAGCTAACTACTCCGTACCATCCTCAGCAACTCCCTTCCCTCCCTTCTCGGCCTTCTCCTTTCGCGGTGCCATTGCGCTTCAATTCGTAGTATACTCGAGAAAAAAACGAAGAACGAGCCCAGGCGAAAAACCCCGCTCTCCCACTCTATTACCCCTTACGGATGCATTTTGCACGTGAGAAGCGTGTTTCCCTATTAATCATCAAGCATGCGGCTCCGCTGACTATGTGCTCTTGCAGCGGATGATCTCCCAATCAAAAGCTTGGCGCTGGCGCAGGGACGGACTCCGATTGGACGGGAAAGGGGGTGCAACTAAAATATCGATTCCAAGGATTCCGGGGCCCCTCGAGAGAGCAATATCTTAGACAAAAAAGGTGAGGCCCTACGATGGATAAACAGACCAGGAAATGCTCGTTGATTCTCTTAAAAGTGATATGTTGAGATCAAACTGTATAATGCATTCAAGGATCTCAAATGAAACGTAGGTACAAGGTGAGATTTAAATCGGATCATCATCTATCAAGGGTATCACACATAAAAATCCTTAAATATGGAATCAATCTGATCACCAAGCGAAAAAAGTCTAAACAAAAAAGGGCTGAACACACAAACATTAGCAGGGCATGTCTCACCCATGGGCAGACTCGGAAAGCAGGAAATTGATCACTGTTGCTTGGGTTGCTGATGATGGTGTAACAAGCTTGTAAAGGGGATGGTTGGAAACCCTTGATGTCTCTGCTGTAATATGTTTTGGTACCATCTTTTTAGAAAGTGTGGCTATTGAATCCTCGGAGCAAACGATGTGTGAGTACCCCAAATCCAAGGAGTAAATACAAAAGAAAGGAAGAAAGAGTAAATGCCACCTGACCCACATTCTATTTCAAATTCCAAAACTAAGGCTGGTATATGGATAATGCACTATTGTGTGTGACTTGGTGGATGGAAATTGATGTGTAACTTGCGTTTGGTGTAATGATACTTGCTGCACATGTAGCCCTAGACGCCAGCTCATTGCTTTCCAACTGTATCCCAAACGGCTAAATGATGATTCAAAAAGCACTGACAAAATATCAAACAAAATCGCTTGGTTGGCGAGGATACCAAATAAAAAGGTTGCGTTCACCAAGCAAGGTATGATCACATAACAACCTAAGACGAATTAGCACAGTCAAGTCACCCACAAGGGACATTGGGAGCCTTGAAGCCGGAAAAACACTCACACATTCATTATCAGCTTTAACTTGAGGAACCCCCATTTCTTCAAAAGTCTTTGGACCTTTTCCGGGTAGTCCAGCAGGAGCAGGCTTCTGGGCGGGTTTATTTGGAGAAGCAATCGCCGACGGGGGTTGTTGCGGCCTAGAGTCAGCTCGCGGTGGAAATTGACCTGCGGGCGGTGCATGTGGTGGATGAACAGCGGGGGTAGATGGCGCAGGTATACGTGACTGGCGGGGATCCGAAGGAAGCCCGGGTCGACCTTGCGCTGGCATTGGCTGGCTATGTGCCTGGTTAGCATTTGCGAGCCGCTGTAGCCTCCGTCTCTTGTCGGCACCCGTAGGATCGGGAGGTGCTGAAAAACCAATGTCCAATTTCGGAGAGGGAGCCGCTTGATTAGGTGGATAAGGTGCCATACCAGGGCCTGGAGGTGGCCCAAAATTCTGAGGGTGGCCCGCCGAAGCAACACGCGGCGGCGGGTGATGACCGCCCTGCATGGGCTGCGGCCGTAGATTTGGATTGATATTGAATGCGGAGCTCGGTCGAATGCCAGGGCCAGGTTGATTTCCGAGAGCACCAGGGCGTCCATAGCGGGAATTTGGACCTTCCGGATACGGAGCAGCCGAGACCGGTCGAGGGCCCATGGGGTCTCCAGAAATGGTCATTCTAGAAGGATCTGGCATTTCCAGCGTCTCCTGAGGGGGTCTCTCATTTTGCATAGCTGTATAACGTTGCTGCTGAGGTCGTCCATGAGAAGCGTACTGTGATTTAATTCGTGCAATGGCGACACGCTCGTGATCTTTTCTCGACAATGTTTTAGATCTTGATATGCTGTCGATTCGCGACGTTGCGTCTTTATTACCACTGGCAGCTGCTTTGGCATACCAACCCCGGGCTTCTTTAAGGTCCACAGGAATGTGTATCCCGATTTCATAAAAGTAACCAAGAGCGAACTCTGCTGTCGGAAGGCCATTTTGCGCGGCGCGTTTTGCGTAGATAAATGCCATTTCATCGTTCTTCTCAAAATCGCCCTCATGACCACAAAGGAACCATTTGCTAATTGCCATCTCAGCTTCCGGCTCGCCTTGCCGTGCTGCAAGTGCATTATAATGTAAAGACAACGCTGGATTGAAGTCGCATCCAAGTTGACACAATTCATGAGCTGCTCCCATTTTGACCTGGGCCTTTGCAAAACCGTGATATGCAGCCTTCTCAATATTCGTACGGGCTCCAGCTAAGTCCAGAGACAGAATTTCTTCAGGAACAGCGACTTGAGGAAGTTCGCGTGCTAGAAGCATTCCATAAACCTAAGAAAATAAGATCTTTGGGTTAACCAACGCTTTAATAGCGACAAGGAATAGCCTTCGCAAACTTACGTAGGCACCTTGAGGGGCGTTCTCATCGCATGTTTCAGCGGCATATCGAATATGGTCCAAGCCTACTGCATAATTTTGGCGTTGCCCGTGTTGTCCCAGTAGTATCATCATTCCCAATCGCTGTAAAATCATCAGACGGGTTTCTGTTAAAAAGCTAGGCACTGCTCCTTACATAGTATGAAGCGGAATCACCAAGACCAACGCCTTTTTCATAATGTTTGATTGCCCTTAGGGGTTCATTGGAATTTTCAAATTGCATACCCATTCGATACTCGGCTCTCGCATATCCTTTTTCGGCGGCCCGCTGATAGCACCGGAAAGCCTCTTTCTTATCGATTCGGAATCCAAATTTCCCAAATTCAAGCCACATACCGCGGATAAAGTCTGCGCGCGGGTGTCCTTGATCAGCCAGGAACGAGACAATGTTGATAGCGTCGACTTTCAACTGGTGCTCGACCTGTGGAGTGTGGGGTCGCGGGGGTTGAACGACGACGAGGCGGAGTTCATTTTGCATGGCTACCTCGACATAGGAAAGCGCATCCTGGGCCCAAGCAAGTTGCATTTCTGGATCGTTGGAGCCTAGGACTGCAACACGCCCACGCTCCAAGTTGGCCTCTCGCTGCTCATCGCTCGGGGGCACGTTGGGCGGTGGGTTTCGCAAGACGGGGAACGGTGTGAAATTTGGGTGATCAGTGTACTCGTTGGCCGGAATCTGGCTGGCGTACCCAGGTTGTACGTATTGATTCAAGTAAGGACCGCCATTATTATTATACGCTTGATTCGGCATTGATGAGTTCCGAGCTGGAAATTGTGGTTGATGGGCGAGAGGATATTGGTTCGCCATACTACGGTTGGATCCAGAGGCTTCTTGTTGTTCAAGGTGGGCAAGATTGTCTTGCATGTTTTCGGGCACTTCAGGCATCACCCTGTAGAAAGAAACCGTAAGCCGGAAAAGTCATCATTAACGTGGCCAGCAGAGACGGTCCATCAACTTTCTCACCTTTGGGGTGCCGGAGAGATTACTTCAGGCATTTGGTAGTCATCAGTTGCACCTGGATAAAAAGTTGCTCCCATTTTGGGACGGATGAATTCGTGAGGTGCAGCCATACGAATATTATATATCACCAAGGCCTGCTGAGAAGTAACCCCTGGTTAATTTGAACCCCACTGAACCCATTCACAACAACCCTGCGGGATTGGTGTCAGCAGAGACTCTGGGCTGTGGCTAACTATCATCAATATGAGTAAAGAGGAGTTAGGCAGCTGAAAATATTAGCACCTCGCGATAAAAGGAGTCATAAAAGCTCAAAAATTCACTGTTGTCGTTCGATTAGGGAAAAACTCCAACTGACTTCCAACTTGCTCCCTACAAGTTGGCTGCAGTATTGGTTATAAGCGTCAATAGCGGATAGGGCGGGGGCTCAAGGATAAGCAGAGCCACCCCAAGAGCATTTTAATGGAGTAGATTCGAAAACAACCTCAGTCCGCAATAGTTGACTTTCGGCACGGAGTAGTTACTCGAATATAAATAGATTCCTATTATTATTATTAACTCACCTCTGCGAATGTGCTACGTATGGTAGTTAGATACTTGACAGCTGGCCGTCTTCAACCCACCAAGTCGAATGAGCGGTCGGCATAGTTCACTAAACATGTGGACGGCATGGCTTTGGGCATAAGACTTGGCTGAGGAACTGGGCGGAGGCTGAGAGCAATCAGCCCCTCGCAATGTGCCGACGAAGCGCTGCCGGTAACCCAATACTGCATGGACAGTACTGCACAAACATGCGCCTGGAGGGCTTATTTGTCCTATACGAGTCACATAGGGGTACAGCCTCCGCGTGCTTCTTCCTACGCCCTGATTAGCCGCTGATTCGAATTGATTCGTGTCAATCCATGATCTGGTTATTTTTCTAGGTCTAAAGTAGGAAGTGGAAGTTCTGTTCCTAGCGCTGACTTTTGTTGGATATGCGCAATTCCAAGCCCCTAGGCTGGCTTTCTGTGAGCTGAACAGGTCGGGAAAGAAAAAGAAATCACCCGAATCCAAGCAAATCGCAGACTTCCCGAGCCCTTCCAGAAATCTGCAGAGATTTGATGCGCTAAATTACGAGAGTAACTAGTTAACTACCATTGCGCCACCGAAGTCCCCTAATTCAATATGAATGGACATGGCTGGTACCTGGATATACGGAGCACAGGAGCCACATTTAACTACTCTACAGGGGGCCACCTAACCAGTTGTGCAGTTTCAATTTTATGTCAGCGCCATGCGCGTCTCCCACGCGTTGACAAAAGGAATACCTGGTATCCACCTCATCTGCTCTAAAAGACTCTTGTTCCACACCTCCATACTCAAAATGTTGTTTTGCATTCTTGAAAATGAATCTGAACCTTGATACAGCTGTTCTTATGGGGCAGATGCTATCCTGTCCTATAGTCATTTGCAGTCATGAATCCTTCAAGCGAGACCTTCTATCACCCTTACTCACCCTATGACATCCAACTCCAGTTTATGCGCTCTCTCTATGTTTGTATAGAAGAACACAAAGTTGGCATTTTTGAATCTCCAACAGGTAGGTTTTGCTAGGGTATTGTCAAGTACCCGCAAGGTAATTACATTGAATGAATTCTGACATATTTTGTAAGGCACTGTAAGATCTCCTGAGCTTCTCATGGGTACTATTTGGAGGTTTTACTCTCCTTTTTTTGGACCGGCTTCGTCACTCCCCACGGAGGAAATTGCCGAGCAATTGCTTGGCCAGTAATGCTGACGGTGACGAACAGGGAAAGTCTTTGAGTCTAATATGCGGCTCGTTGACGTGGCTACGAGACCATAAACGATCGGCGTTTCTGAAAGACATAGAGAATGGGGACGGTGAGTTAGCCGTGTCGCGTGAAGGGTCACCGGCTGACTAATTTAACAGGTGACGACGAGCCGGAATGGATCTTGGAGCATTCAAAAAAAGAAAGGAGGAAAACCGTCAGAGAAAGAAGGAAGCAGCTGGAAGATAGGCTGGCCCGAATTCGCAGGGACGAAGAACGCCAGCGTAAAAAAGCCGCGGAAAGCCACCTCCCGTTCAAAAAGCAGGTAATGCAGACTTGTTGCTCCTTTTGGGAATCATGGCTCTGATTTTTCCCTCAGCGCTTAGAAGACAGCAAGCGCTCGGGTGGAGAGACCGATGATCGGGAATTCGAGTTGGATGATTACGACAGTGATACCCAAGAGACTTCACACCACGGGCACAAGGAAGATGACAGTCTTTCAGCCTCTACCCTTGCACTTTTGGAAAAGCTGAAGGGCTCGGTTAAAGAACAGGATGACTCCGAAGAAGAAAATGGTGTCAAGATTTTCTATTGCTCTAGGACTCATTCGCAGCTGGCTCAATTTGCCCGGGAATTGCAGAGGGTTAGGCTCCCCGCTAGCGTGCCACCGGAAACCGAAGGTCTCCCAGAGAGCCAAGTTGACTGCCAGAGAGATCAAGAAACAGAGTCCGAGGAGTCGATAAAACACGTGCCTCTCGGCTCAAGGAAATCGATGTGTATAAACCCCAAGGTTAGAGGCCTTGGGGACGCCACGGCCATAAATGAGCGTTGTCTAGAGTTGCAGCGCTCTGACGTTCCTCTGGACCACAAGTGTCCATTTGCTCCTTCCAAAGAAAATGAACCCGTTACTAATGAATTTAGAGACCGTGTTCTTGCTGAGGTCCAAGATATCGAAGATATAGGCAAAATTGGAAAGCGGATGGGAATCTGTCCGTATTATGCGTCACGCTCCTTTATCAACCAAAGTGAAGTAAGCGTATGGTTCCAATTTCATACACCGTCGAATACTGATTTGTTCGCCGCAAGATTGTTACGCTTCCGTACCCGCTTCTTCTCCAAAAGTCAGCACGCGATGCTTTGGATATCTCACTTAAAGACCATGTCATTATTATTGACGAGGCACACAACCTTATGGATGTAATTGCCAACATACATTCAACGACAATCTCGCTTGCGCAGCTCCGAACAGCCCTCGAACAACTGACCATGTACGCAAGAAAATATAAAAATCGACTTAAAGGCAAGAATAGAGTGTATGTCGCGCAGGTCTTGCGCCTCGTGGGCTCTATAGCCAAGTATCTTGAATCTACACTGGCGAGCAAAGGCCCCAGGGAAGGGGCCTTAGAACCATCGTATCTAATGAGTGGAAAGGGAGCAGATCAAATCAACCCTCACAAGCTTTCGCGATACTTACAGGAAAGTAAACTGGCCCGAAAGGTAGACGGGTACATGGAAAGTTCAAAAGGGTTGGGCGATAAGAATTGCGGACCGAGGACAACAGTTCCTGTTTTGTTCCAAGTTCAATCATTTCTCCTATCTTTGATGAATCCCTCAGCGGAAGGTCGCCTATTTTTCGAGAAAAGCGGCAATGATATCTCACTCAAATATATGCTGCTGGACCCAACAGCGCATTTTCGTGAAGTAATAGAAGAGGCAAGAGCAGTGATTCTAGCCGGAGGAACAATGTCACCTGTAAGTCTTGCCCTCAGGTGGCCCTGTTTTCGTTTGCACTAACCAGAAATCAGATGAATGATTATGCGGATCATCTTTTCTCGTATCTCACCCCAGAACAACTTAAGACCTTCAGTTATGGCCATGTGATTCCAAAGAATAACCTGAGAGCGCAGCCAGTCTTACGAGGAATACTGAACACAAAATTTGATTTCACCTTTGCAAAAAGGGAATCCCGCGAGATGGTAGAAGTTGACCGCTAAACTCGATGAGTAACAACGGGCGCTAATAATATTGAGTAGATCATTGACCTAGGCAAGACAATTGTTGAAACCTGCAAAGTGATACCTGATGGGGTGATAGCATTTTTCCCGAGCTATGACTTCTTAAGGCAGGTCATCAATATTTGGACACAGTCTCAATCTAATATAGCTGGCTCAAACATTCTCGACTCAATTGGATTGATCAAACCGCTACTTCACGAGTCTCAAGATAAAGCTATGAATACCGATGTGCTCCTGCAGAGGTACTCAAAGTTCATAGATGAAGGGAAAGGGGCGCTTCTGCTATCGGTGATGGGTGGGAAACTGTCCGAAGGAATCAATTTCTCAGATCGACTTGGTAGAGGTGTGATTGTTATCGGCCTTCCGTTCGCCAACATCCGCAGTGCAGAATGGCAAGCAAAGATGCAACACGTGGAGAATAAAGCCTATGAGAAGGCCCTTGGAGCAGAAGAACATAGACAGAGCAAAGCAAAACTCTCGAGCAGAGACTTTTATGAAAATGCCTGCATGCGGGTGGTCAATCAGTGCATAGGAAGGGCCATCAGACATCAAAACGATTATGCTGCTATCCTCATGCTTGATCGGCGTTATGGAACACCGCGCATACAGGCCAAACTGCCATTATGGATTCGGCAAAGCTTGGTGTCCGCTCCGATCAGAACTACTATAAATAATCTTTGTCAATTCTTTGAAGAAAAGAACTATACAGAAGTGACTAAAGAGCAATAGATATCATCAGAGCATTCTGCATTCTAGCGTTTATGTAACGGGCGAATTTCTAGAGCACTACTGAGTCCTGACCCAGGTGTAAATTGATTCCTCACCATGCCAAATATATTAGTCACGTGGCTACTTTCGAGAACCTTATTATGCTAGCGTGATTATGTAAAATGTTTTCGCCAAGGCCATCAGGGCTTGACCCTACAAGCGAACCGCTCTGGCACAAATCTCGAGGTTTGAATTGTCAACAAGTCGAACGTCGAACGCCCAACGCAACGTCTTCCTCAACCCGTTCTTGTCGGATACAGCACAGTCGACAAGATGCCTACTAGATTTTCGAAGACAAGGAAGCAGTGAGTTTTCTCGATATCATTTCTCCCTACAATGTCAATTTCACGAGCTCAGCGCGTTCGACATCATGGTGGAAAAGAATATTCTGAATGCTAATCATTATGTCTTTCTTTTTTTCTATAGCCGCGGTCACGTTTCCGCCGGTTATGGTCGCGTTGGCAAGCACCGCAAGCACCCCGGAGGTCGCGGTATGGCTGGTGGACAGCACCACCACCGAACCAATCTCGACAAGTACCATCCAGGTTACTTTGGAAAGGTCGGCATGAGATATTTCCACAAGACGATGAACCAGTTCTGGAAGCCTACGATCAACTTGGACAAGGTACGTCGTAGAATCTAAGCAAGGAGCAAGCGACAGGCACACTGTCGAGGGAAAATTGGAGAAGAAGACGCCGTTAGGGATCAAACGCAGGAACTAACTTGTGCGATTTTGATTGTATAGCTCTGGTCTTTGGTCCCTGCCGAGACTCGCGATGCCTACGTGAGCAACCAGAAACCCGATACTGCTCCAGTCCTCGATCTCCTTTCTCTCGGTTACTCCAAGGTGCTTGGCAAGGGCAGACTTCCAGAGGTCCCGATGGTGGTACGAGCGCGCTACGTCAGCAAAGAGGCCGAACGAAAGATCAAGGAAGCCGGCGGTGTTGTTGAGCTGGTGGCATAAGCGGATGGAGAGAATTTGATTTTGCGTGGGGTTACGCCGGGAAAACTATTTTTCGAGTCCGGGATTTGTTTCCTTTCTTCCAGTGGCCGATGGAAATAGTAAAGAAACCGGTGTTGGGCTCGATAGACTTAAAACTTGTCCGGGCTGGGAATTCAATGTTTCATTGTTCCGGTGCCAGGACAGGCAGGGTAAATGGATTGCGTCCCGCCTTGTTACGATCTCATTGAATACCATCTATAGGTGGAATGAATAATTTTTCAAAAAAAAACATATGTCCAACCACACGCTCTCACATTGAGTGCTCACGGCATTGGGAATCGTCAGTTCGGCCTAGCATGCTCATTCGAAGTTACTTAACCAAGCGAGATGATAAATCAAATGGGTCTTATAAGTTATAGCCGACAGTTGGGTTTTGAAGGAGTGGATGATGGAGAGCAGGACGTCTTGAACAGTCTTTGCCCTTCCAACTTGCACAGAAACCACGCCATTTCCCGTCCCAACGTTTGTTTATACAGTTCCGGATCATTTTCTCCAAAGGTAGATCCGACCGCCTCACCCGGAACCCATAATCATAACTGTAACTAGCCTAGAGGTGAGCAGTATGGTTAGAACTATTAGGTCCAAACACGCGAAATCTACAGTGATTGCGCAGCGTCTCCAACTTCGCCATCCGAATCCTACGCGTAATGATAGGTCAAGGGCCTCCAGCTATCGCTGCAAATAACCCTGGTTTTATTGAGCTGCAGGATTTCAAATGAGTTTCGTTACATCGCGGACTATCCGAGGAGAGTGCTCCGTACTCTGTAGAGGATCGGATTTCGTCATTGTCAGTAATGGCAGCACTTGAGATGCCAGCAATCGTTTCCTTTCCTAGGGCCGACTTCCAAACACACCGATCGATAAGGTGGTATTATTGTTGGTCTGGAGGCATAGGCGGCATCCAACAGGGAGTACTCCGTAAGTTGTTGCCAATGTCTCTAGGGGTAGATCATTACCCTTTTTTCCCCCTTTTATGGTGATGGAACAATGCGATAACTTATTGGTTCAGTCAGCTGGCGGACAGTACGAAGTAGTGATTGAAAGCATTGCCGTTATCCCACAAAAGCTTGTCTTGTTGTTGGGTGCGGTTGGATCATTGTGACTATGACTGTGTAGTATTGTGTGATGTTGGACTGCATACCCTGGCAGTGATTTCGAGGAGAAGCTTTGCAAAAGAGAGCTCCTTTCCTTCAAGGCTCCGGTCGGTAGTCCTTCGTGTATGGAGTAAAGGGCAGTGCAATGAGGAAGCAGGGATGTAGTGGCAGGCGGCAGTTTAGGATAGCTATTTTCCGCATCTTCAGTGCGGAAGAAGTGAAAGTGAAAAAAGGCTAGGATTGAACACTTGTGATAAGCTCTTACCTAACAAACAGAGCAAAGACAAGCATTTTAAGGAGAGTCATAAAGGCAGTAATATTGTAGTGCAGAATCAGCTAGCTACACAGTACTTGCGTGAAGACACACGCTTTGATACCCCCACCAACAAATATTCAGCCGAAGGATGATCGACAATCCAAGATCCACTAACTAATTACTTTAGCGCGCGTTGTGCCAAGGCCGTTGAAAAGAGTCTCTCTCCACCGCATGTCATCCAAGCAAAGCAATCCGGGGCTCAATGTTGTTCATCTCAGGCTATCATTCGACCTGCTGCACAAGAAAATGTTAGCTAAACATGCCTGTTTAAACTCCCTGCATGGAGTTATAGCTCCATGCTCAGAGCCAGGGAAAATTCAGCGCTTACCACTTATTCCTCGACGGCGCTGGTCTCAATCAAACCGCCACGCCAGTTGAATCCTGCACAGGCTCTCTTGACGAGCTGCTCGACATCGGCGGGGGCGAACTCCTCACGCTTCTTAAGAGGAGGGCACATTCTCTTGGCCAAATCGTCCTGGGCTTCGGCGAACCCTCCACGCCAGCTAATACCTGCGCAAACTCTCTTGACGAGCTGTTCGACATCGGCGGGGGCGAACTCGGGGGAGCGCTTCTTAAGAGATGGGCACATCCTCTTGGCCAAATCGTCTTCGGCCTCGGCGAATCCTCCACGCCAGCTAATACCTGCGCAAACTCTCTTGACGAGCTGTTCGACATCGGCGGGGGCGAACTCGGGGGAGCGCTTCTTAAGAGATGGGCACATCCTCTTGGCCAAATCGTCTTCGGCCTCGGCGAATCCTCCACGCCAGCTAATACCTGCGCAAACTCTCTTGACGAGCTGTTCGACATCGGCGGGGGCGAACTCGGGGGAGCGCTTCTTAAGAGATGGGCACATCCTCTTGGCCAAATCGTCTTCGGCCTCGGCGAATCCTCCACGCCAGCTAATACCTGCGCAAACTCTCTTGACGAGCTGTTCGACATCGGCGGGGGCGAACTCGGGGGAGCGCTTCTTAAGAGATGGGCACATCCTCTTGGCCAAATCGTCTTCGGCCTCGGCGAATCCTCCACGCCAGCTAATACCTGCGCAGACTCTCTTGACGAGCCTATCGACATCTGCAGCACTTGGTTCAATTCCACGCTTCTTGAGAGGAGGGCACATCCTCTTGGCCAACTCGTCTTCGGCCGACGCCTCGAGGAACCCTCCACGCCAGCTAATACCTGCGCAGACTCTCTTGACGAGCCTATCGACATCTGCAGCACTTGGTTCAATTCCACGCTTCTTGAGAGGAGGGCACATCCTCTTGGCCAACTCGTCTTCGGCCGACGCCTCGAGGAACCCTCCACGCCAGCTGATTCCTGCGCAGACCCTCTTGACGAGCGCCGATCTTGCTTCCGGCACGGAGAGGCCAGTAGTATCACGCTTCACTGGGGGGCAGAGTGTCTGGACGATAGCGTCGTCATTGGGAGTGGGTGCTGCAGAGGTAATGGCAGCGAAGCCAGCAACAACGGCGAGAGCGGTCTTGAAATGCATCTTGAGAAGAGGATTGGAGTGAACTGTTCTAGACAGATGTGTTCAAAATATATTTCAAAGAGGATCTGATGAGTTATGAGAATCGTAGTGCAGCTGTCTTGCTTCAAGGTAAGAATGGGGGATGAGGACTGCATATTTATATGTGTATCCAGTCTACTGTCCTGTCTTACATTCAGATCACGAACTCCCCGGATTCCAGCTCATTGTCCCCCTCACTAACCCAACCTTTTCCAGTCTCAAGGATCAATTGCAACCCTGTTTCGGAAACATCCTCCTCCTGCTTTCCCCATGTCATGTACATACTAACAAGGTAATGCACGGTTTACCTACCGCGTTTGTTTACTCCGTCTTGCTGTCTGGACAAACCATAGCTTGCTCAAAGGCCATTTGTATGGATATTGCCGGATATCATTGCGGTGCCAAAGCAACATGGCAATTGACTGTTTCGCAAATGATCAATATCAACCCATCGTTAAATGTTGGATTCTGTAGAGTGACATCCTATACACAAGGTGGAGAGCATGGCTATACTCGGAGTCTCTTCTACATAGCGTGTCTCCGGCGGAGATCTAACCCCACAGAAACGTTGGGAATATCAGTTACATCCCCACTCCCGGTTGCCACGAATTCCCCGGTCTTTGCAAGGTCATCAAGATCTGATCTAGAGGGGTATGGGGTAAGGGGGTTTTCCCGTCACCCCGGAGTTGAAGTGAAGGAGAAATTTCTTCGTTCAAGTTACTCTCAACACTTGAAGACTTGACGGAATCAATACTGACAAAGACATTGAGCTCGTTAATATCTACTGTTTGAAAAAGATGCAAACCACTAAAAGTGCGAATCCGGGGATGGGGTTTGAGCCTCTCCGTCAGGAGAGAGGGAACGAAAGCGATAGTGAGATGCTTTCAACTGAGGATGATGGCTTTCTGGGGCAGGAGAAAAAATCAAGGGATAGGCAGAGACGATGGAGGATATCTGCCCGAGTTTGCACAATCTTGAACATCTGCTTTACTGTTATTCTGGTTGGTATTCTGGCGTTCACATCTCGGTCGAGGTGTTATGAACCACCCGAACCACCCTACTGTATGTTCTCCCTCTCCATCTTCGATCACAGCGCTGGATTCCGTTTTTGACCACATCTCTCTATCTATAGCGCCCTTGTGGGAAGACGGGGCTGTGAAATATGTGAACAAGCGTATCAAGCCAATGAAGATATTTCAGTCCGAAACATCTGATGAAGTTGAACGGGCTTGGAATGCTAGCCTCGGGCGTAAGATCTTCCCTCTGTCACTAACCTGAACACAATATCTGACGGTGTACGGTACAGCAAGTGAAGGTGTTATAACGCTCCCAAAGGAGAATACCGCAAAACTCCCGCACACCCTGGAGGCTTGGTTTAAGCCTGGACACTACGTTTACGGCGTTTCGGTGTTTCACCAGGTTCATTGCCTGAATCGGATACGTCAAACATTCTACGCAGATAAATTCTTTCCTGACGAGTCCGAGGAAGAGATACTCTTTCACAAGAGTGGGTTGATCTATTTTCTTTACCTTTCTCCTCATATCTAGTAAGGAGAAGCATTCGCTAACTTAATCCAGACCATTGCTTCGACCTCCTTCGACAAACTATTCTGTGCAACGGTGATGCGTCCTTGATATCTTGGTGGAATAGGAATTTTACTTCCACAGACGCCAACGGCAAGAAGCAGCTCACACCAGAGTACCTGGCGATGACCCCAAAGGAACGGGCGAAAGCTTCTGTTGTATTTTGGGATGTAGAGACGAGATGTCATGATTTGGATGCTATCACTGCTTGGACTATCAAGCATCAAGCTTAATAGGAGAGCTGTTGCCCGCTACCCCATGTATACATAGAAATATGCTAGTCTTCTCAAGAAGCTTCATCGTCCCTTCTCCAGTTCAGTCACATTGCTGCTGTATTTTCACCTCTTGTTTATCAGCTCCTCACCAGGCACTGCACCATGCCATTCATCCCACACCAGATTTTTCCATGGCCTCTCACTAATACAAGATCACAATGAAACAAAATTCCACGAAATCATCCACCTAGGTCTGAAACAGATGTCGTGTATGCCCATTTTTATACATAATTTTATCTTCCTGGAGACCACAGGGGTAGGACAGGGACTGTCTGTCACTTTGTGGAGATGCACCTGCATAACTTGCTACTTTGTAGATCACCTTCTCGTAACCGGGAAAACAGTCTAACCAAGGCAGATATAGTGGAATCAATCGATTGCTATAACTGGTGATTTCAGGAACCCGACAACCTGATCCCTCTTCGTTTGTGCATTTCTGGGGTCCAGTACCGTTCCAGGGGCATGCATGCTATCTCGTCGGTGATCTAGACAATTCAAGCCACATGTCATATTTTGCATAGCTGGTTTCCAGTGAGATGGTGCCTGGGTCGGGGTTTGTTTTGTAGCATTTGCCCGCCACATCAAGGGTATAATCCGAATCTATCAATTTCAAACTCTTCGGCATACCCTGTTTCCTTGCGGCTCCTAATTGCTTGTCTTCACACAGTTCTCAACCGTGCTTGTAGGATAGTGGCACTTTTTGCAGAAGCCTGTCGGCATCCCGCTGCAGTCATTCCGTTCCGGAGTTTGCCTAAATGCAAACAAGCATGTCTGGACTGCGACTGAATCCTGCGTCTTGCTAGCGGTTGTTGTCGCCAGCGTCCGGGGCCTCCGAGGTCTCCGATTTTAGAAAATGGCAGATGGAACAGCAACGTCATAACTGGCGCTTTGTCGAGCGCGTTCTTTCAGCTCAGTCCACTCGCCCAGTGGTACATACGTTGCATACTTCAACACAGCCCTGTCAGTCGACTTAGTTACTGTCCACACCCCGTGACAGAAATAGATAATCTCAAAAACATGGTCCTTCAGAACAAGATGGTCGGATTTTCTTCACGGGAGGTATTCCCGGCGCGATCGATCTGGTTTCCATGGTAGAACCAAAATATCTAATTTAGCCTTCAACGTAAGCTGGTATACCGGATCATAAGAAGAACTGATGTTGGATCAACATCAAATGATTTCAAAAGCACAGATGCGGTGCATGAAAAAAAAAAAAAAGTGGCAAGTGATATCATCTGGACAGCAGCAGTCATAACAAGCATTGTTTAACAAAATAGTTCAAGCCTTCATAATGCTTTGAAACTCTTGACCGTTATCCAGAACTTGGCATTGGCCTGGGCAGGGTGAAAGGGGGCACTGTCCCACACTTTCTTGCTCGGCCTTGCTGGAGAAACGGCTTTTATCCGCTCTCTTTTGATACATTTCCACTACAAATATCATTCCCCGAAAGTGACCACGGAGATCAAGTACAACAATGAAAGGCATGTCTCCAGTCCCAACAACTCATTTGTCTTGAGGGCGCAGAGGCATGCTTCTGAGGTGGTATCCGCTTGACACTAAACAGCTAACTACATACAAACCAACAGCTAGTCAACAAGGCTTCATTTACATTGCAGCAAGCTAAGTGGCAAACACGATGGAATTGGTTTGGTGTACTCTGTTAAGGTGTGATCTATTTCAAATCCTCCATTCAACAAATGCTAATTCTAAAGTCGATCATCCCGGCTACAATTTAGCCGTAGAATGAGACCGGAACGACCTCGGGTTGTTTCACTGGCGCTCTGAGAGTAAATGGGTTGCAACCAAGCACTGGCTTTGGAGATATTTCACAATCTATATTCTTGACATGCGCACGATTCCTGTCTTGGATTCTTCATCACCAGCGGCTAAAGTTTCGCCTATAAATCGAATGGCCTCGGTGACCATGGCTGGCGTTACTTCATGGCCTACCCCCTCAAATATAACATCTTCCAAAGACACTCCGCCCTCGGCAAACCAACCGCCGGGCGCTATAGCATTCTTAAGCCAGGTTAAGAAAGGCTCGCCACGGCTATATGGTACGAGCTTGTCTGAGCCACCCACCAGATTTAATATCTTTTTTCCAGCCATGCACCGTCTCATGAGTGGTTTCAAGGTCCTTTGCTCTGCTTCCGTAGGTTCACGCACAGGCCCGGCTCGTACTGGGGCTTTCAGAGCGGGATCGTCCATGTGGCTGAATAACAAGCCCGCCGGGTCCCAAATTTTTACCATATCCACTAAGTTCTGGGGGAAGTCTTCGGAGCCGAGGAAACTGGAGCCGGGAGGATTGCTGTCTCTCCACGACGCCAATTTTGAAAGCCTGGCGCGATCGGACATTAAACTTGCATAGTCTGGGCATCCGATGATTGTGATAGCGGCTCTGATTCGTGGTTCATGGAGAAGACAATGCCACGCAGCATGGGCGCCCAAGGAAACACCCAACACTAGATTGTATGTGAGGTCTCGGTCGGCTTTTGGAAATGCATAGCTTCCAAGGAAATCCATAATCTGGGAGACGTCACGGGCCGTACCGTCTACAAGACAAGCATATCAGCACATGTGGCTCCTAATCTCGCACGCCAAGTCGGGAAGATTCCGTAAAGGATAGGAACGTGTATGCGATCAAATCGTTTTCAAGGATAGATACAGAAAACTGAGGTTGCAATTGGCGCAAGGGAACAAGGACTAGGAAACCAATGACGTACTGAATATAGAAAACATGTCCTGGGCATGGTTTGGATTTCCCTGCCTCCAAGCTTCATTCCGAATCTTATCAACTTCGCGTGGCCCGTGGTTTCTTTGGTCAAAGCAAACGGCGATCAGGCCCATGTCCTGTTGGCCTGCGCTAACATTCCCTTTCCTCAATCTCCCATTCCAATCGGCAACGGCGAGAGAAGCAATGCCCTCCATACTTTGCATTGTAATACCCCGCGGGTGCAGCACGTATAAACAGGAAACATGCCTGCCGTGTGGCGGAAGTTCCTCCAGCCCGTAAACAGCACATAGAATACCACCGATAGTGAATTCCTTTTTTGAAACTTTTGGCGAAGGCATGGCGTAAGTTTTGACCATGGGGTCAGTCGGGTTTGCCATGTCAATTGATGACCGCTATAATATATTGACGAAACAATTTCTAACTCGGGAAACGACGATCCAGTGTCTGCTCTGCCATGTAGTAACTAGCAGTTGGGCTCGTCGGGTTGATGCAGCGCCCAATAGTTACAACGGCGGAGAAGATAAATCTAAGCGATACGCTTCAAAGATTCCTGGCCGTCATGATTGTGCGTGATTTGCAGTCTTTATGTATTAGACTGAAGCTCAATTGCTTCCGCGTCTCATGTACGGTAGATAGTCCTAGCCAAAAACTCCGGTAAGTTGACCGAGGTTATGAGGCTTTGCTCAATCATGCCAAGAAAGTGCTTTTAGCGCGGCTTCCAAAGGCGACCTCGCCACAAATTAGATCCGACCCCGAACCCTCCACGTGATTTGAATTTGTGGCACGTGCGCAATAGGTGAGGTCGGGGTCGGATCTATTTTGTGGCGAGGTCGGCTTTACTGAATTCTTTGGCGATGCATTCCCCCATAGCTCTAGCAATTCACTATGATGTGAGCGACTAGAAGACACATTGTGGCTGTCAGCAAGGATGCTCTTGGGACCAAGTTCTCCTTGAGAAGCATCAATGTTCCCAGCCAAACAGGTGAACATTTGTTTGAAGCGTAAACATAGTTGTGTGCTCTGGAATAAGTGAGGGATAATGAGCAACATGGATTGCACGAAAGATAGCTGAGTACTCCATAACTAGCTAGTTGTAGATAGTTATGGACTCTGTACGGAGTATTGGATGAAGCTGTGAGCAAGTGTGGCTGTTTGGAGAGATGTGGCTGTGGTGATCAGGTTTCCAGGGGCTTACGTGTTCTAAACAGCCTTTTGCGTGGAAATATGATAACTTTGTCACTCAGATGGTTAGACCTGGGTGATGCACGCCCAAGTTGACGGCCAAAATGGACTATGCGCACATTACGCCAAGCAATGGCCGAGTGGGTCCATGGACCATCCCCTTTGCCCAAAAGAGACAGAATGCCAGAATGCACACTTTAGCTTGGAGTTCCTTAAGACACTCCTCTACCTAATACTTGATTGTCGACGAGCAGAAGACGCTCGCTGGAATTGACAACTTTCTTTTTCGCTCACCGTCACAGAGCTATGGGTTGTGGGCTTGACTGAAGTTCTCCAGTCTCTGAAACAACTCTAAACTAACCAACGCCCAAGTCTCGGACGCCAACATGTCACAATGACCAGTGTCAAGTCGACCTCGACATCGGATTACAACAGGCTGTCCAGACGTTCAGAGATGGCTGAACACCCAGAGACCACTAATTTTACTATGGCGCCCATTACGAACGGAACTTCGGAGCACCTCGCTTCTGAAGTGAGTATCTCTCAAGATCCAGAAAACACAGGCGATGTTCCAGGATTAGAATCACCTTTTCCTGCAGATTCCACAAATCTACCAATTCGCGAGGAACCCGAACATATAACCAACGTCAAATCGGAACCTCTCCCCACACAGCCGTCGAACAAATCCACCAACTACCATCCTCCCTCGATCGGCGGCACATCAACACCGAGACGTCGAAGCGTGCAGTTTGCTCGGGCAGATACAGATCGTGAACCTCAAGATGCTACTCGATCGAGAGCTTCGTCGTTTGCTCCTGATGATGCAGGGGCGTCCGCACCAGATCGTCGCGGCTATTCGTTCCTTTCAAAATTGAAGGCTCTGGCTGCATACCCCTCATTTCCAACCCATTCACGGTCTGCAAGTGTGGCCACCGTTGGGGGAGAGCCAGCGGATGGAAGACATGTCGGTGAGACTCTGACTCCCTTGTCGGAGAGGGACCAATTTCGATTCCCTAGTAACGTGGAGGATGGCAGCGAGGCGGATGCCGACGGAGAATCAAGCGCAGAAGAAAGTAAAGCACGCAACAAGCGGAAAATGAGATTTCGAGGGAGATGGCCTGGAGAACCGGGCTCTCACACTGCACCGTCTTCTCCTAAATCCACCGAACGGCCTCAACGCCCTGGTCTTAACCCATTTCCACCTACTGATGAAATTTCCCCTACTGGTGAAGATTATGATCCGATTCGCCTATCCCGCAGAGCTACTACGCCATCTGCACAGTTCCATGGACGAGAAGGTGTGTCTGAAGATGAAGGCCGCGACAGGCTCAAACGGGACTCGATGTGGCGCCGTAGAAGTGGTTGGCTTCAGAGTGCTCGTGGTCTAAGCTACGGTGGACCGTTTCGTCAAGAAGGTCGGAACTCCCAGGATGAGAGGAGACCTAGTAACTTACGACGCATCACAGGGTTTGGTAATCCGTCAGACGGTGCTGAAGGACTTGCTGCGGTTTGGAGGAGGCACAAAGCCGAGCGTGGAACTAGTCTCAGCGCCCAAAAATGGCGCCAGATCAAAGCAGGATTGAAAATGATCGGTCAGAGGAAGAAACCTGAGCCGACTGTTGATCACGTAAAATCGGCCGAGCTTTTAGCAGAGCTAACGTCAGGGGTTCCCGCTGCCCTTCTCCTCGCAAGTATGTTCCAAAGAGATGAGCATGGGAGCAGGCGTATACCTATACTTCTTGAGCAGCTGAAAGTTCGTATCACGGACAGTCATTTCGACTCCCATTCCGGTGACCGTCACCTAGTCTTTCGAATTGAACTAGAATATGGCAGTGGGATGACGCGTATGAAATGGGTCATCAACAGAACGCTTCGAGACTTTGCAAACCTGCATATCAAGTATAAACTTCAAATCAGCACCCAGAAGTACATCCATCTTAGAAGTCGAGAAGCCCACGCCCTGCCCCATTTCCCAAGAAGTGCTTTTCCATATCTTCGAGGGGTAAGGGGCCTAGATAGCGATGCGGAAGATGACGAAGAAGATCCCGGCGATGACACCGCTGCCGATGCTACCAGTGGAAATGAAAGGCCCTCGAAGAAGAAAAGGCGACGTTCCTCGTTTGCGGTTTCCCGTCGGCAGTCAAGCCTGGCATCTCCCTCGGAGGGGAACACCGCGTCCGTCGCAAACGCTGACGGGGTGGTCGATCCGGCAGTTTCTGGGTTACCCAAAAGAGAATCTTACCCCGAGAAGCAGAGAAAAAAACTCGAGATCTATTTACAAAAGATGATTCGTTTCCTGATTTTTCGCCCCGATAGTAACCGCCTATGCAAGTTCCTAGAGCTCTCAGCGTTAGGAGTACGGCTTGCCGCAGAAGGAAGTTATCATGGTAAAGAAGGTTTTCTTGTCATTCAGTCATCCAAAGGATTGGATTTTAGAAATGCATTAAGCCCTTCTATGATAAAGTCGCGTCATTCGCCAAAGTGGTTTTTGGTTCGACATAGCTATGTTGTATGCGTCGACTCACCCGAAGAGATGCATATATACGATGTCTTCTTGGTGGACCCTTTTTTTCAAATACAAACTAAGAAAGGCCGCCTAAGAGGTAAAAAGGCGAGAGAACTTGCTAAGTCTGCCAAAGAATCCGCCGCTCATCCACAGCACCATACCCTGAAGCTGCAAAATTCCGAACGCAAATTGAGACTTCTAGCCAGAAATGAACGCCAGCTTCACCAATTTGAGGATTCCATACGGTTCATGGTTGAGACTACCCCTTGGTCTAAGCCCAATCGCTTCGAGAGCTTCGCCCCTGTCCGGACAAAATGCTTCGCGCAGTGGTTGGTTGACGGTCGCGATTACATGTGGGTGGTATCTCGCGCGATAAACCAAGCTAAGGATGTTATATACATTCATGATTGGTGGCTAAGCCCAGAGCTTTACATGCGACGACCCGCTGCTATCAGCCAAAAATGGCGACTAGATCGCCTACTCCAAAGAAAGGCCCAAGAAGGAGTAAAGGTTTTTGTTATCATGTATCGGAATATCAATTCTGCCATTCCTATTGATTCCGAATATTCGAAATTCTCTCTTCTGGACTTACATCCTAATGTCTTCGTGCAACGGTCGCCGAATCAATTTCGACAGAATACTTTCTTTTGGGCTCACCACGAGAAACTATGCATTGTTGATCACACGTTGGCTTTCATTGGAGGTATTGACCTTTGTTTCGGCCGATGGGACACCCCACAACATTTGCTTACCGATGATAAACTGACGGGCTTTGAACTGACTGATGCGCCGAAGGATGCAGATCATTGTCAGCTCTGGCCTGGTAAGGACTATTCCAACCCGAGGGTACAGGACTTCTACGACCTTGATAAGCCTTACGAAGAAATGTACGACCGTGAAGTTGTGCCAAGGATGCCGTGGCACGATATTTCTATGCATGTTGTTGGACAGCCAGCGCGAGATTTAACGAGACACTTTGTGCAAAGATGGAACTACATTCTCCGCCAACGGAAGCCAACAAGGCCGACTCCATTCTTACTACCACCGCCGGACTTCAATCCTGCAGATCTTGAGGCGCTTGGTCTAGACGGAACCTGTGAAGTGCAAATTCTACGGTCAAGCAGTATGTGGTCGACCGGAACTCCCGAAGTTACTGAGCATAGCATTATGAACGCATATGTCAAAATGATCGAACAATCCGAGCATTTTGTCTATATCGAAAACCAGTTTTTCGTGAGCAGTTGCGAAGTCGAAGGCAAAAAGATCGAGAATCATATTGGGGATGCCCTCGTCGAACGCATCATTCGTGCCGCCAAGAATGAAGAAGATTGGCGTGCAGTCATCTTGATTCCCTTAATGCCCGGTTTTCAGAATACCGTGGAAACTGAAGGCGGAACAAGCGTCCGGTTGATTATGCAATGCCAGTATCGGAGTATATGCCGAGGCGAAACGTCCATATTTGGAAGATTGCGCGCTCAAGGTATCGAGCCGGAAGATTATATACAGTTTTTCAGTCTTAGATCTTGGGGTCGCATTGGCCCAAGAAAACACTTCGTTACTGAACAACTCTATATTCATGCAAAGTGCATGGTTGTGGACGATCGAGTCGCGATTATTGGATCTGCCAATATCAATGAACGGTCCATGCTCGGTTCTAGGGATTCAGAATGTGCAGCAATCGTTCGGGATACCGATCTTATCTGGTCCACGATGGGTGGAAAACAATATCTCGTGGGTCGTTTCCCACATACTCTTCGAATGCGTTTAATGAGGGAGCATATGGGTGTGGACGTCGATGAAGTAATGGAAGAAGAAATTGAAGTTGAAATTGAGTCGAGGAAATCCCGGCAGGAAAATAGTGACTCTTACGCGAGCGACGGCCAGCGTGATGTTGATAA
This sequence comes from Byssoonygena ceratinophila, assembly GCA_001430925.1. NCBI lineage: Eukaryota > Fungi > Ascomycota > Eurotiomycetes > Onygenales > Onygenaceae > Byssoonygena > Byssoonygena ceratinophila. The sequence goes on from LJPH01000325.1 coordinate 89,211, forward strand.
CTGGGCTGAAAAGCAGGACGAGAAAGAAATCCTAGAGCGAAGGCACCGACTCCAAGACGAGTATTTAGTGCGATCGGAAGATTTGCATAGCTTCAATCATGATGTTGACTGGGAACAGGCGAACAATCCTAATCTCAAATCAAACAGGAAACTCACAGCTGACGCTAGAGTCACTAGAAACCCTGACCACCGTAAAGACTTGGATGGCCTTGGAGTGGATCAGATGCAGGCTCTCGACGAAGCTGGCCTAATCAACGGTCGAGACTCGTTCCTTGGGGAAGATAATATCGAGTACATGAAGGAGGAAGATCTTAATGAGAAACAAAGGCTGCAAAAGCTTTCCAAGAAGCGTCGCGATTCCCAGCCGTCTGTTGCACCAAATTCAAATAAGCAAAAAGAGGATCACCCATTTGCCGCCGAAAAAGCTGATAATCCCGCACCCCTGTTGAAGCAGCATCAGGCTGCATTCAGTAATGACGATACTGCTTCTGGACGAACGCGAGCTAATCCGACGCAACCCGATAGCCATCCTATATTGTCGACACTGACCCGCCCTCTCGTGGATAAGGATTGCATGAAGGATCCTCTATGCGATGCATTTTACCTCGATACCTGGCAGGCAATAGCAGAGAATAATACCAAGATCTTTCGCACGGTATTTAGGTGCATGCCAGACAATGAAGTCAAGTCGTGGAAAGAATACAAACAGTATTCTGCCTACGCAGAACGATTTGCCGACATGCAGAACAATCATTTCTACAATGCAAATGCGCCACATCTGCAACCTAGTGGCGGCTCTGAATTCCAGAGCGGCCCTCCAGGAGCGGGAGTCACTCATCCAATTGGCAAGTTTGGGCATGACATCGAAAAGGTCAGCAATGATGTTAAGCAAAGGGTCTCAAACCATTTATCCCCCGAAGTTTCCGCTGAGGAAAACCTTAAACAATGGGCTGCCGAGGCCAATCGGGCTCAGATCGAACGGCAACAAGAGGAATTGGCCAAAACAGAATCTGCTGGGGAGAAGGAAGCATTGAAAGCTGTGGAAACAAAATCTTCACAGTCCAGCGGAAATCCGGAAAATTCGGTAGCATTTCCGGATCTTATAGAGAAGCCATTGGAACGTCAGCGTTCCAGCGCTCAGAATAATGGATACTCCGAAGCACTCGCCTTGAATGCATCTCAATCGCAACGACGAAGACGGAGAGGAACAACACGCAGCTCAAAACGGGAATTCCAAGCCTCGGATGATATCATTAGCATGGAAGAATCTGAAGAATTGCTCAACGTGGTGCAGGGACATCTGGTGCTGTGGCCGTACGAGTGGTATGTAGCTTTGTTTTTAAATATATATATACTGTCATTGACTCACCTCGTGTTAGGCTCGAGCGTGAAGAGCAAGGGGGCAACTGGCTCTATACACTCGATCAGATCTCTCCCCTGGAGATATAGTGAGTTTCTCGAATTCTTGCTTCATTGAACAGTTTGCTGACTTCCGAATAGTAACTAAAGAACCCATCTTCAACCGTTCCCACCCATAAAATTGTCCCACGACACTTTGGATTTCTGTTCAAAGACGTGTGTTTACGATGCAGTCGTACTTAAGATGTTGCTTCGTCCGAGTGGGCGATAGTTACGTATAATATGCTTTTAATAATACCCCTTTACTTTCATTTTTTCCACTCCTCGCATATTCCGTTTTGGTCCCTAGAACCACCAGCTCACAGCGTCAGCTCTGCCTTTTCCCTTTTTCTTAGTATTTTTTAAAGAACATTCTGGTTCTCCTGCTATCCTGTAGATTTTTTTTGTGTGCATTTATTAGTTCATTGGCGGAGATATAAAGGACCTGTATACTATCAGAACGACAGATATATATGCATCTCAGAATAACTGTTATTGGAAAGATCGCTTGGTCATCCGCGACGGCAGGCTGCGCAAATTTGCCTCGGTATACGGATCATCTCCTGATACATCACGCGAGGACCGAGCTACAAAGTCTTCCATTCAATCACCAAAAGAAAACGCATATCCCAAGAGATCAGCAGGGATAAACTACGAGTGCTGTCTCTGCTGAAGTGATCGAGTTTTCCCATGTAGCACAAGGAAGAGAAGATAACCATGCCTTCGTGATGGAATCTCAAGACCTACTCCGTACAGTTACCTACTTTGGCTTCTGCCGGGTCCCATACTCCATTGATACTCCCTATTATTTGAGTAGATGCTGATCATCTCAGTTACTGACTCTGGACTAAAGGCTTCATACAAGACCAACTTGCTCATTGGTTTTCTTCCACCAAAGCAATTTTGAAATACGAGGATTACCGTGCTAACAGATCTTGGCTGGAAAAGCTGACCACCAACGATCAATCAATTCAGGCTCTTCTCACCTATCTCAAAATTATGACGGATTCCCCGATGACCATTCAACGCGTCTTCCAGGTGCTGGACGTGCGGGCTGCTATTTATCCTCTGAATCTCGTGTTCTGGAACTAAATTTATCTCATTGGATGCAGCCTTATGCGGATTTGGAATTGGGAAGTTTGGGGCTATGAACCCCCCTCATGTGCGCGATTATGATAGACGTGGGGTTCTTGTACCTCGATCGGCTCTTCACTTTGACTCAAAGTGTCTCCACGGGTGCGGCCTGATCTCGTATGTCGGACATTCTGTCCTTGGCAAGGACGGTCCATTTTGCGGCTTTGCTGCGAGGCTCAAGAGGAGATTCATGCGGGGGCATTAAACACGGAGTATATATTCCGTCTGCCATGCCCAGCTCCTTTACTGCCCGCCGTGAAACCTCTTCTAGAGCTCGAATCCGTTGCGAATCGGCAATATGGCGCGTGTTGCCTTGGCGTTGATATTGGGCTTTCTGCTCAGAAGCAATGCCGATGTCCTCGAGGAAGGATATCAGTCTTTGGAAGAGAGCAACTTGACTGTTGTTGATGGCGCGCAGGGACTGGGTTCCCCGTTTATGGATGGTCCTGATTTGTTTGGAAATGCTATGACTAAACGGCAAATCCGTTGCCGGCCAGGGACAAGTGAGCCACCTAGCTGACTGCGTTCAATGGCAATTTACAGGAATGACTCTAACCATTTCTATCTCCCAGGGCCCTGTGGCGCTGGATGTTGTCCCGTTGGAAACACATGCGTAAGTTCTGCATTTGTGATCGGATAATAAATACAGGTTTGTTGACGGGTTGTATAGTGCCCTGGATTTTGCTGCAGTGCCTCTCTTCCAGTGTGTCAGGCAAACCGTTTCTGCTGCCCTCGTGGCATGGATGCCTGTGGAGCAGCAAACCCAACACAGTGCAAAATTCCTTCTCATTTCTGCTGTCCCGCCCCATCAACCATATCATGCCCCAGAGGGACGACGTGCTGCGGCAAGAGTTGCTGCCAGAGTGGCTCGAGATGTTTCAATGGAAACACTTGTTGCGCACCCAACGCAGTTGCATGTAATGGGTGGTGTATGTCAAAATGCCCCTAAGCTCTTGCGTATCTCTGCTAAGTTTGATCTAGGCTGCCCCAGGGGATCACAATGTAGCACGAAACGTGGGTATTGTATGAAGGACGGCGCAACAAAGAGCGGCTCCAAACCAAGCGAAACAAAAGGCAATGGCTCGCCAACTAAGTCTCCCACACAGAAGCCTACCAAATCGTCTAGTAAGCCTACTTTGACGAAGCCGACACTTACAAAGCCCACACTTACGAAGCCGACGTCTATACCAACGAAGTCAACGACTAATACTAAGAAGCCAACATCGAACGGTTCCTCTGAGGAACCTTCATCGACTGAATCTACCCTAACTGGGTCTCATGGAACGATATCGAAGAGTACGGATACACCGACGCAATCTGATACTTCGAGACCTGCTAGTTCGGAAACGGTCTCGGATTCACCATCGGAGACGTCTGGCACCTTACCGACGCAGACGCCAACAGGCTCTGACGACCAAACGGGAACTGGAACTTCTCCATCGAAAACGGGATCAGGCAGTTCAACCGGCCAAAGCTCGTTGCCGGAAACAACGGCGACTGATAAGCCGTCCGTCACAACTGAGTCCCCGACAAGCGCGACTAGTGCCATTCCCACACTTATCTTCAACTGGGCTCGTGACCTCACCGATGATGTAAGTTACAGTCCTTCAAATCCTACATTCAAGATACTGACCCTATTAGCTGGTTGAAAACATGTGTCTTGGTGAGCAATGACCTGAGGGACATTTGTTGCGTCGTGCTTTAACTAACAGAAATATACAGGGCTTCGAAAGCGTAATGCGCCGGTCAACGGAGAGGTTCTTACTTTTGCCGGTGTAAGGAGTCAGAACCGAAAGCAGACTCAATGTAAGAATGGAGATTGCTGTAGAGGTGAGTCACAAATTCAGGTTGAATACGAGGGAAAACTAAAGCGAGAGCTAGGCCAAACCAAGTCGCATGGGCGAAACAAGGGATTCCCACTGTCCTGTGATGAATATCCCTTCTCGTCGACAACCGAGGGAGGCGACCATGCTCATGTTGGATGCATTCTGGCTTTCCAGAACGGCGCACAGGGTGACTACCTCAAAGCTTTCTACCGTGATTTCAAAATGAAGAAGGGTGATAAGTTTCACATGAAAATCACAGGAATTGATTGTGATGTTGTCCACGAAGACGACATTCCAAAATGTAACCGCTTCGGGAAACGTGATCTCCTCGCGGATTCCAAAGGGGTATTTTATCCGCCGGATACAATGCGGAAAACTGGAAGACTTATGATCGCATTGGGAGATGTAAAGGCTGGACCGTAAGCATTGCGTCTCCTATTTTTTTAAAAAACCGAGATTCGGAGCCCTGTTCTCACTGTCATCTTAGGCATCATATCACTGTGTCGTTTCCGAAGGCCTCGCGAATTGCGAACGTCTTTGTGATTAACAATCAAGGCTACGAATACGCAGCGTAAGTGAAATGGAAGCAGGCAAATATCGGTTTGGAGATTTTAACAGTCTTTTTAGTTCTTCGAAGCGCGTCTCTGCGGAAACCTATCAACTTTCTTTCAACTCCGACGAAGTCATATACGGTGCCTCTTTCATTGCGGAGACAGAAGATTCTGGCCTCATTGCATCATCATGGAAACTGGAGAAAGGTTTAGCGTCGAGTGGGACTTCAAAAGATCCTCAGCCTACCGAGACGACAACCGTTACCACCGTTATCGATGGCACGACAATCACTACAACCTATTGTCCCGAAACCACTGTTACCAGCACTTTGGCGCAGAGCCAGACCGTGCTCACCACGGTCACTGAGGGACTAACAGTTACCACGACTGTGTGCCCCGAAACAGAAACAAATCCGGCGCAGACTGCGATAGTCTCGCCTCCGCAGAAGCAGACAAGCAAATTAACTCTCTCTTCGAACACACTCGAGGATGGTCTTGCGAATCCTTCCGATGGCGGACCTGAAACTCCACCTAAAACAACTTCCATGGATTCTGACGGGCCGGAAAGTCCGCCCGAATTGCTGCCATCCCCTCCAGCGCCGGCGGAGCCATCGGTCTATCCGCCAAACGATGAGCCTCAGAGTCCTGGAGGGCCAGAGCTGAGTGCCACAGGCCAACCTCCTTCTGTCGACGGCTCAACAACTTCGCCGCCAGTTGCTATCCAGACAACAAATGGAGGAAATGTTTTGCCGTTGAAGAGATGGCTGAAAAATGGAGTCTGCGTTCTTATTCCGTTCGTCCTAATGTGACGTGAATTCGTGTGTTCTTGACACTGTCTCACTAATATGTATCCTTGCTTGCGGCTCCATCGCATATATTTCTCTTTCACAATCGTTCTTTTAACTGCTTCACTATTACCACTAATTAATAGCCCATACCTGGACTCCTGGAGCATTCAATAGTTAGGTTTCAAATGAAATGGGGGATTTGACAGCAACAACGATTGTGACTCTGTACGACCACCAGCATGTAAGCAGAAAAAGAGAAAGGGCATTCGTACCACTTAGAAAGGCATCGGAGAATATGTCTTTCGTCACGAAGTATCAAACCTTCACTTTTGACGAACCCGACTGATCCCCGCCAACCCATATTTCCGCCGGAGTGTGGCCCACTGTTCGCTCCCTTGTCAATATGCCACGGTCATGATGAGCGGCCAACTGCCCACCCCCCAGACCAGCGGTTGAGTTCCTACATATGCAAAAGCAAGAAAAAGTAGACATATTAACTTGCCTCTATCCCAAATACGGCGAAAATCAAATCTGCAGTTACATCAATTAACCGAGTTTATGACCGGGGGGCCCGCGCTGGCATTACAACCAAGCAACTGGGATTCTTGTCAGACAGGTCTTTTCTCTTTGGTCCTTTTTCCAGCTTGGCGCCGTCCCGCCTTGCCCGTAGTGCATGAGTTAAAAGGTCAAAAATCATGATCGTCTCATCTCGTCTCGTCTTGTCTTGGACGCATCTTGTTTTGGCTTCTTTCAAGGGTATCGCGGATCGTGCATGGGATGGGAATTACCCACTGACCGAGTGGTCCCCGACTGGTCCCCGGCTCCCCGCGTTGTTCTTCCCGGGAGAGAGAGAGGAACGGGGATGGGAAATGGGATGGAAGGTTAGAACGGGCGGGAGGAGAATTAAACAAGTTCTATATCCTGACAAATAGACAACTTACAGGGCCGCGTAGGATTTCCGGTTCGCCGTCAGCACGCATAGCAGCAGCACTCCCTATGTCTAGGCGTTGCGTACGGAGTAGATGTATGTGTATGTACATACATACATACCTGTACCCGGCCGAGTCCATGATGCACCGCACATATGTAGTTGCATCCGTTTCCACATGGTAGATACAGACATATGCATGTACTGCGCAGTACATATACT